>MU762964.1:194317-396470 GCA_026770625.1 Nicotiana glauca | reverse complement strand
TATCTCATCATCGGAAACCGAGAAATTCTTCCGCCCCAAGCGGTGCACAAGTAACCTCTGCTTGATGAGACTCCTCACAGAATCCATATCCGGTTCTGGAAGATCCGGTTCTGGAAGGACTGCCTCCACTGCATTAGAGGGCCCGTTTTGGGGGTTTGGCTGGGCGAACTCTTCGTCATAAAAATAACTTCCAAAAGAGCGCATTGCTAAAATGAACACATCTCGCCTAATATAGAGCCCATATTCACATTCAGATCCATCCACATACCTCAAGCTTATTCGGATCACACTAAACAGGGCTAATAACTTTTCGAAGGTCCATAATAACTCCCTTTTTTTCATAACACACGAGAACTACCATCATAACCGGGGCAATCCTCCACGGTCCAAAACCCAATAAGTCAAGTGCCCTCCAAGCATAAATTTTCAAATTAATAGTATCACCATCATCTTCATACTGGGTTTAAATCTTCAATCAATCAAGTGACTACATTCCACACTTATATATTCTTCCGGTGGGCACACTCCCATGACCTTCCACAAGAGACAACAAGTATGCGTATCCATACCACCAGCCACACTAACGCTGAGAAAGCATTCAAGAATCCATAACCAGGGTGCAAGGCCTTTTTCATGAAACACTGATCTTATGTGACGGTGAAGACGATACCCACTCACTTTAAACATCGAAACTCCTATACTTCTCATCCAAGCTCGTGAAATCCTTGTCAACACCGAACTGCAACCTTGATCCTCACTACACCTAACATGCCAATCTATGAGAAAACACGATGTTCATTATAAATCAGTAACCACTAATAGATTAACACTTCATCATATAAAACTTTTCACTTATCTCACTTTAGGAGAACCATAGCAATACACAGGTAAATTCTCATAACCATAGAATATGCAAATCTTTAAGTAATGGTCTAAGCCACCACAGCCCTCCCGGGGTCCGCCTACACACAACAAGACATAATAGTAGAATACTTCTAAATAACATCAATTACGGCGGCCGACAAGCCTCACACGTACTGCCACAAATCACTTGCATAACTTGATCGCGCAGAAGGAACTGATCACTGCCACCAATATGCCAATTCAACTATGGCTAATCGATCCATCTTCATCGAATTTATCCTTGATTGCCTTAGAAATAATAATAACTCCATTCAACACATAGCATACTCCATCTACACTCATCCCGAGTGGCCTTGAATCACGAGACCATGCTGTCTCAAATCCCACGAACCATTTCATACCTCCCAATTGCTACATTGTAGGTCAAAACATCATAGAACCTTTTGGGCACCTTCTCATAAGCTTCTATAAGGCTTGATTCTTAAGTGTACCTGTAGGATCGAAGCCATTAGGCACTACACTTTACCCCTTTGAATCCACTAGGACAGTTGTTGAGAGCCACCAGCTCTAACTTGGCCCCGAATATAATTAACTCTATAAATCTTCTAGCACATGAATACCCTCTTGACGAAGCACCCGGCAGAATCATTTCCCTTGAAACCCACACCTATACAAGGCATAAATCCTGAATCCTTAACCAAGTATGAACGTGAGCCAATAAGGCTAACCATATCACACCTTTAACAATTCCTTTGCTCAAATTACCACATATGTCCTTTCCGTAGCTGAAATGACCCATCAATATGCTAATAACCTGAACCCTCGCAGGTAGTTAACTATGCAAGCCTAATAATAGGTAGTAGGACTCTCCCACTTAGCTTAAAGCCATTATTACACAACTCTGGAATTCACCGAGATCCTTTATCTCTTACTGATATAACCTTGCACAATCAACCGCAAAAAATTCTCAGAATCTTTCTGTAAAACCCTTTTTTATACTCTGAATCATCAACCATGATCACACGACTGATCTCTTTGTTGTATAGCCAATAGAATTATTTGCAGAAGCTTCGCTAACCATGTGACCGCCGATCTGTTCAGTTGAGATAACCCACTAGTGGAATTTACTTGCCGACATCTCCCAACACTGTTGCACGGGGTACAATCACTATGACATTAATAACCCTTCCTGAGTCTGTGCTCACTCTCTAGCTGCCAAAGTCCATCAACACCTCGTGGACATCAATTAAATGTGCGGCAACATCCTTCCTATTCAAAGTTATGTTGTATCCTCCTTTATTTCAAGCAGCTCCTTTTCGTTATATCAAATCTCCAGCCGCATAATAGCCCATACTTCTAATTAAATCCATAGGCCCAAATCACCAATCACTAAGATTCTCAAATCATTTCAAAATCTCCTTAAGGTGCATAGTCATCCTATCAAAAATCCCATGTACAACTCCGCCACTTTCCCACTTTGGCGGAACTCACCCCTTTAATCGACTACTCGACCTTTGCTTCTTACACCTGGCCTTCTAGAAATTTAACCGCCGACTAACACTCCCCACATGTCCTTCCTCATCCTTTGCCGATCAGTTGTTGCCTTAATTAAAATCCACTCTTGTAGTACTTGAACCCAGAAATCGCTACTAACTTTAAACCTTTCCGAAGACCATCGATCTCGAGCCATCAACATTAGGAACACCGATTCAATCCTGATCCACCGCACCCCGCGATGTCTAATAGTCGCTTCTACAATATTATTTTGTGATATCTTACCCAAATGCAAATCACAGACGACTATAAAACCGGCAAATTTAACACGCTCAATCGAGGACGACGATACCACATCGCAGGTGAAAATTCCACCACACTTGAAAACACCAAGTCTCATTACTCCATCGATCCAAATCTGGACATTCATAGGCCAAATGCCTTTTCCCGCCAGAAATGAAACACCGAAATCTCAGAATCATGTACTGAGAGAACTCCCTTCCAAATCTTTCACTGCCCCAACATATAGGCAAGTATCCTACTATCATATCAATACTGTGCGATAACCATTCATGAGCAATCATATCAACCTCTGGATAGTTTCAAAGCTATCTAGAATACTGTTACTAAGCTGAAATGACAAGATATCCTTCAGCAAGGCAACGACAATAGCCCAACCAACTATGCAGGGAGAAACATCCCATTCTACATCAGTAGTACCATCACAATTCCTCAATTCTCGATTTATAATAAGCGCTTTATGTCGCATAAGATTGAATAGAAAGGAATTAAAGGCATAAGCCTGCTGGAATCAAGTCGCACGATATGTAATCAAGAAGGGAAGTACTCCTAACAATTATGTAGCCTCCCGAATATAAGTACAGAAGTCTCCGTACCGATCCGCGAGACTCTACTAGACTTGCTCATGACTCATGAGACCTAAGGGAACCTAGTGCTCTAATACCATGTTGTCACAACCCTAAATCCACTAAGGGTCGTGATGACGCAGGACACCGCTGTCAGGCAAGCCAACCATAAATGTTTAATTAAATTTTCATTTTAATAATTTGAAAACTATGATTTTTCATTCAATTTTACTAGTAAAAGGTATTCATTTCTAATTAAATTAAATATAATGTTAAGAAGTAAATACAAGAAACCCCATAATCATCCCAGAACCCCACGTCACGAGTGCATGAGCATTTACTAGGGAATGAAATAAAAGACAATAATTTTCCGAAATATAAAGTGGACAGAAAAGAAAATATAGTATAATACTATGAAGGAGACTATGCTGGCTGTGGGTCGTCTCGAATAATGCAACTCACCGAGGTCTCCATATCAACCGTGCTGCTATGCCGCTAACCACACGTGAACCTATGGAACAAAAATGCACACCAAGTGTAGTATGAGTACGAAAACAACGTGTACCCAATGAGTATCCCGTCTAATCTCGAAGATGTAGAGACGAGAGATCGACTTTGACACATACTAATGGTCCAATGATAATATAGTAAAAATGTGAGAAAATCATGGATTTCATAGAGCAAGAATAAACTCATAAAGCCGGAAAGCAGGTAAACAACTTCTCAAATAATAAAGAATTTCCAAAGATTTACTTTTCATTATCTTTATTTTTTTGTCTCTGGCCAGGAAAGGCAAGTACCAACATTTATAATTCTCAAGCAAGCAATATAAGCATGCACATCTCATGCCGAGGTCGTACAGCCCGATCCAATATAAATGTAAAATGTGCACTGTCGAGGCTCGAACGACGCGAATATAGATGCATCTATTACCCCGCTCGCGAATTATACATGCGTCGCGGTCAAATATAAATAAACAATCACCTCACTTGCGAATCATACATACGATGCAGGTACACAAAAATACATGCTCAAACAGAAAATTGAGAATTTATCGGGGATCATTTATCCAAATAAAAGCCATTCTCTTTTAATGATTTAAGAAAATGAAGCTTAATCCTCTTAGAAATTCATTTACCAATTCGATAAGATTTAAGAAATTCAACTGTCAATAAGATCACAGATATTCCAAGTATAGCATACTTTTGGGTCCTAGACTACCCGTACTTACACATATATTAGTAGCTACGCACAGACTCTCGTCACCTCGTGCGTACGTAGCCCCCACAAATAGGAGCATATAATTGACAAAGAAACCGTCAATGTTATTCTTGCAAAATGGCAAACCAGCATCCCATTGGTACATTCGGCTATTTAGACAAAAACGGCATCACCCATTTATTTACAACGAGAATGACAACACTTCATATTTTTTTCAAAATTTTTCAAAAGCGGGGCCGGACCCGGTGAGAGTTGCCTACGTATCCCACGTCCAGTGACAATCAAACTCGTGTAGTTCAGCTAGTTTTGACATGACGAGGAAAAAACATAAAGTGTTTTTGACTAACTCTTTTCTTTCTCAAGGAGTCTTTTTTTTAAGAAATCTTTTCTTTTATCAAAAATTTGGCTGAATTTCGGGGTATTTCGAACACCAATTTTTGTCACGACCCGAAATCCACTAAGGGTCGTGATGGCGCTAGACACCATTGTCAGGCAAGCCAACCATAAATACTTAATCAAATTCTCCTTTTAATAATTTGAAAATTATGATTTTTCATTCAATTTTACTAGTAAAAGGTAGTCATTTCAAATTAAATATAATGTTAAGAAGTAAATAAAAGATACCCCATAATCATCCCAGAACCCGGTGTCACGAGTGCCTGAGCATTTACTAGGGAATGAAATAAAACACAATAACTGTCCGGAATATAAAGTGGACAGAAATGAAAATACAGTACAATACTCTGAAGGAGACTCTGCTGGCTGTGGGTCGTCTCGAATAATGCAACTCACCTAAGTCTCCATATCAACCATGTTGCTATGCCACTAAGCCACTAGCCACACGTGAACCTGTGCAACAAAAATGCACATCAAATGTAGTATGAGTACGAAAACACGTGTAACCAATGAGTATCCCATCTAATCTCGAAGAAGTAGAGATGAGAGGTCGACTTCTATACTTACTAGTGGTCCAATGATAATATAGTAAAAATGTGAGAAAATCATGCATTTCATAAAGCAAGAATAAACTCATAAAGCCGGAAAGCAAGTAAACAACTTCTGAAAGAATAAAGGAATTCCAAAGATTTATTTTCATTATCTTTATCTTTTTTTCTTTGGCCAGGAAAGGCAAGTATCAACATTTATAATTCTCAAGCAAGAAATATAAGCATGCACATCTCATGCCGAGGTCGTACGGCCCGATTCAACATCAATGTAAAATGTGCACTGCCGAAGGTCGAACGGCGCGAACCATAGATACATCTATTACCCCGGTCGTGAATCATACATGCGATGCGGTCAAATATAAATAAAAATTCACCCCTCTCGCGAATCATACATGCGACGCAGGTACACAAATATACATGTTGAAACAGCAAATTGAGAATTTATCGGGGAATATTTATCCAAATAAAATCCAATTCTCTTTTAATGATTTAAGAAAATGAAGTTTAATCCTCTTAGAAATTCATTTACCAATTTGATAGGATTTACGAAATTCAACTGTCAATAAGATTACAGATATTCCAAGTATAGCATACTTTTGGATCCTAGACTACCCGGACTTACACATATATTAGTAGCTATGCACGGACTCTCGTTTCCTTCTACGTACGTATCCCCTACAAATTGGAGCACATAACCAATTATTTCACCTATGGGGATAATTCCCACTTACAAGATTAGAAAGGAGACTCACCTCGCTCCAAACCGTACTTCCAATACCAAGAACGAGCTCAAACTCTCAATTTGGAGTCGAACGATCCGAAACTAAATAAACGAGGTAAGAACTAGTCAATACAAGCTCACAAGATCGAATTCTAACTATTTATTCAATTTCCCAACCTTAAACACAAGTTTCCTAAAATCCGACCCCGGTCCCACGTGCCTGGATTCCGAAATATTTCGAAGAAAGTTGTTCTTTATAACCTCAGGATCAAGAATTTATGATTTCTACTTCATTCCATAAAAAATTTCGTGGTTGAATCTTGTTTTTTAGCAAAACCCTAGGTTTTACTCTATTCCCATGATTTTCACAGACTTTTATATGTTAATCTAGCCAAAACTCAAGTATTAAACTCACGCTAATTAGAAATAACTTACCTCACAATGCTAGGCAAAATCACCCCTCCAATAGCTCCAAAATCACCCAAGAAATGAGTGAAAAATGAGCAAAAATGGCCTAGAGCCCGAATAAATGAAGGCCACTGCCTTCTGCGATTTTCGCATGTGCGGTCTTGGGCCGCACCTGCAACCACCGCTTTTGCGGAAAGAAGACCGCTTCTACGGTCAGCATCGCTTCTGCGGACAGGCCCACCGCTTCTACGGTTCCGCTTTTGCGGATTTTGGGCCGCATCTGCGGTTTTGGGCTGCCTGGCCTAGAGCCGCTTCTGCAATAGATGGACCACTTCTGCAGTCTCGCACCTATGGTTTCTCAAATGGAGGTGCGGTTATGATAGCAACCAGTAGCTTCAGCCTTCCCAAAAAATCCATTTCAATCTGTTAAGCACCCAAATTCAATCTGAGGCCCCCGGGACCACAACCAATCATGCCAACCAGTCCGAAAACACATTATGGACTTACTCGAGGTCTCAAATACTATCAAACACTGCTAAAATAATGAATCGACCTCCAATCCATGCTTAATGAACTTTAGAATCTCAAACTTCTACATTCGATGCCGAAACCCATCAAATCACGTTCGATTGACCTCAAATTTTGCACATAAGTCATATTCGACATTGCGGACCTACCCCAACTTTCGGAATCGGACTCTGACCCCGATATCAAAATGTTCACTTCCGGTCAAACTTTTCAAAAACCTTCAAATTTCTATCTTTATGCAGATGAATTCAAAATGATCCATGGACCTCCGAATTCATTTTCGATTGCGCTATCAATACCAGAATCACCATACCAATTAACTCCCAGACTCGGAATCCCAAACGGACATCGATAAAACTAAAATACACTTCAACCCAAACTTACAAAATTTCTTTCAAAATGCTAACTTCCACAATAGGCGCCAACGCTCCCGGGTCATCCAAAACCTGATCCGGGTGTGCGCCCAAGTCCGAAATCACCATATGAACCTACTGGATCCTTCAAATCCTAATTCCAAGGTCGTTTACTCAAAAATCCAATCCTAGTTAATTCTTTCAACTTAAAGCTTCCAAAATGAGAATTATCTTTCCAAATCAACTCCAAACTTTGTGCAAGTCATAATACCTCAAATGAAGTTGCTCATGGCCTTAAATTGCTGAACGATGCACTAGAGCTCAAAATGACCGGTGGATTCGCTACATTTTTTTTGGGAACGGGTGAAATCCTCTATCATACCTCAAACTTGGTTTTTCTTTGATTTCCCTATCTAATCCAGAAGTCAGTCAACATGCAAGCCAAAACAAATGAATGCACAACTAGCACTTAAAAATGCATCAGGTTGGTCATTTATTTTCGGGTACATCCGTCCTAGACGGACCCAACCCCTGTGTTGAGTCCCCAAAGTCAATTGCACATGATGCAAGAAAACGTTCCTACTAGGGACCTGTCATGAGGCTATGTTATTCTATGTTTAAAATTTGGGTGTATAGTTCTAGACCTAGCTTACGCGAGCGGACAACTCAAGTCGAGAGGGGGGCGTACCGGTAACCAAAAGATCTCCAGCTTTGCAACTTGTTCGAACCTCGTTCTAAATTAGGGTATGACACCAACAGAAGATAAGTCACGCCAGCGTGCATTTCCTAGAAGATTAGAAGGGAGGGGTTTCGTAGCAATTTATGTATAATTCAGATAATATCAAAGCGGTAAAGAACAACATTTAGCACATTAGGCCCAAACATATAAATAAAATCAGATAATAAATAAAATCCAAATATAACAATTATTCTAAGGGAGTTTTTTTCCCTGAGTTTTCTCCCAACAGAATTGCTAAAGCTGTCACACCTCCTTTTTCTACCCCCCGGAAGGGGTATAAGGGAGTTTTTTTCCAATTTAAATGACAATTGAAATGGGATTATTTATTTAAAATTTAGAGTCGCCACTTGGGATGAATTATGGGGTCCCAAGTCACCGGTTTAAATCCCAAATCGAGGAAGTTTGACTCTGTTCTACAGTTCGCGAAACACAAAAATTCGGGTAAGAAATTCTATTAACCGGGAGAAGGTGTTAGGCATTCCCGAGTTCTATGGATTTAGCACGGTCGCTCAACTATTATTATTGGCCTATTTATCTGATTTTAAAATATTTTGAAACTTATGTGCATTTTATTCCTTTTAAACCACTTTTAATAATTCACGATTGTCATACAGCTAATTATTTGATACACATTGCGAATCATGTCATGGGAAGTGTACCCACGATCTACAACATGTTTATTTTATTAATCATAAATTGTGGCCAGGTCACATAAATGTACCGTTGATTTTAGAAACCGAGCATTACAACTACGTCACGGGAACCATATCCGTAGTTATGACAATTCATTTAATTAACGCGCCTAAAGACAACTATGAGAGTTCAAGGCATTTTTCTACATTAATTAGGATAATGATATGAGGGCCATAGACTATGTGATTTGGATTGCACACTTCAACTTATTTTTTAAAAGTTGGTTTCTAATTCTAGAAAGCTAAAGGTATTCATTGTTAACGGAAAAACCGAATTGAATTTTAACGTTACATAATTAAAATGCATGCCGGGTTGAGCATATGGAAACCTTTAGCTATTAATTAAAAGGGAATTTGGGCTAAGAGTAGCCCGTTGAGTGATCCACAGATAACAATAAATTTCAGTTGGGCTCAAAGTTGAGTCCAATACATAATCAGGGGACCAGGGGCAAACAGGCTGGCTTGCCATGGTGTGGCCTTTTAATTAGGCTGATTTCCAGCCTAGTTCCCAAACAAAGAAACCAATTTATTATTCAAAAGAAACAAATCAGGAGTTCAAGGTCGTTTGGGCCTGAAGTTGAGCCCGAAGATAATGAATAAATTCAAACGAAGGCAGCCCAGCCTAAGTTCCACCGGGCTGCCTCTCCTGGACCTTGTCCAGGCCCAAACCAAAAAAAAATTCAGATTCTCTTTTTTACAGCATATGCAAAAATATCAAAAATCAACAGAAAAATATAATTTAAGTCATGCCATTAATAGGAACTAAGCCTCAAATTTGACCATACACTAACTCATGTTATTGTGACATCAATTTAATGAATATAAAATTTATATCAACTAGTTAAGTGCATTAATTGCAATCCAGCGTACAAATGTTAAATGAAACGTAGGCTGGAATTTAAAACACAACATGTTTAACCAAGTTCTTTAACAATTCACTTATACATTAAAAGTGTTTAATGAAATGTTCGATACATTATATCACTTTTAAGTTGAGTTGAATCTCTAGGTTATGAGCACTATCCTAACAATGATAACATGCTTAATAAAAAAATAACTGTAGAAGAACTATAAAATGAACATTTTAGACAGTAACTCAAAATGAAGAACATCAATTCCATTTAACAAACAATGAGGTACAACTTCATTTTTCTACACTTTCAAACTTCAAGACATACCTGATACAGCAAAGAAAAACAGAAAGAAAGCTTCAGCAAAAAAGTAATGAGACAGTAGCAATCAGCAGTAGCAGCAAGACCAGATTTAATCCATGTTCAGCCCAGTAATTCAAATGGGATTCTAAGTGTTTTCTTTCTAGCCAACTAAAGGGGTTTAGCCAACTAAATACAATAGTGACTGAGCTTTTTAGAGTGTTTTAGGGTTCTGAAGATTTATTTGAGTGTGTGTTCAGCGGCTGCAAGGTCTAGGGTCCTTCTTGGTTTCAGGGGTGGGGAGTTCGAAGAAGATGAAAAATGGGGGGGGGGGTCTCTCAAGGTCAGAAATGGCGGATCTTTTCTAAAAATGCAAAATAAAATTGAAGAATATGAAGAAAAGAACTCGAAGAACCCTAGAACTTTTTACCTCCCAGACTTACCAAAAATCTCCCCATCGTTTTTCCACAATTCCACTAGTTATTAGGCAAATACCTGATAAATAAAGGATTGCGATCAATTGAAATCGATCCCACACTCCCTATTCATGCCTTTCCAACACGTGAGAAGAGAGGTGAGGGTGAGAGAATCTATCAGAAACCTTTAGCATCTTGATGACGTGGTAGGATCGGGGTGTGTGTGGGTGAACTTGCCTGAGTTTCAGGCGAGTTGGGACTAATTCGGATGAAGAGACGAGGTAACAGTAACATGGGCGCCATTTTTTGGTCTTTAGGTTTAGGGTTTCTTTTGGGAAAAATGTTATAATAGGTTATGTAAGCACGTGATTTTTTGCCCTATATGAGAATTACTCCCAAAAATTCAAAATTAAATAGTTTTGTGTTGTGTGTGATTTTTGTGGATTTTTGTGTTATTTTTCTTTTATTGTTTGTATTTGTCTGTGCATGTTTATTTGTTTAAATTAATACAAAATACAAAAATATGCTGCATTTGCATCCTTTTGGTTTAATTGTACAATTAAGAGTAATTAAGTTTTGTTTTACAAAAATGAAAGTCACAAAAAATAATATACTTTGCATTTTAGCATTTAAAGGTCTAGTTGTGTGATTTTATTTTAAATTGGTATTTAATTGTGTGTGTTAATTGTTAGTAGAAGTTAATTTGATTTTTGTTCTGTAATTTAATCTAGGATTTTAATATTTTTAAATTAGGAATTAAAAGAAAAGAAAATAAGTGGAAAATAAAGAGAAAAATGGATTGGGCCATTTTGATTTGGACCAAATCCAGGCCCAAAACACCCCTATACCAGGTCCAATTCAACCAGCCTCAGAGACGGGCGAAACGACGTAGTATGATGTTAAAACTACGTCGTTTCGTCGTCTAAGATCTCAGCCAACTGTTCTACTCAATCCAACGGTTGAGATCCCCTCTCCCTTGCCCGTTTAAATGACCCGGTCCATTCCCATGCCCGGTCCGCCCCATCTCCCTCTAAACGACGCCGTTCCCATGTTCATGAACAATCCAGGCAGTTGATCTCATCAAATTAAATGGACAGGATTCATTTCCCCCTTGAGTATATATTCCTAATCCCTTGCCCCACCTACCAAGCAAAACACCCCACCCTCTCGTCTCTAAGCTTCAGAGACAGGTCTATCGAACCTCCGCCTTCCCCCACCGTGCTCCGCCCACCGAAAATCGCCTTACGGCGGTTCTGGTGGCCCAATGACTCCCAAATTTACACCACATCTTCCACATAACCTCCTCATATCCAATCCCCTATCAGTTTCCTTCGAATCGCGACCAGTCCTTTCGAATAATGGATCGAAGGTCCCCGTCCAAAACCCTAGTTCATCTAACAACCACCAAAATCACACCATGCCATCGTTAGAACTCCTTCATACAAATACCAACCCTAGTTTCTTTCGAATCCCAACCCCCTTCCTCGAATATTGAATTACAGTCAAGAACCCTAGCCCCGCCACAAAATCCCTTTGTGGCGGCGCCGACTCCAAACTTTCCCAAGCTTACACCACTAAGCCCCTTGACCTCCCTCGTCCCAAATACAATACCATCTTCACTCGAATCAAGCCAGAGCTCGTCGAATTTCAAATCGACTGAGCAAACTTTAAAAGAACCCAAGCCCGGAATTGATCTAGAAGAAAACTTGAGGCCGTGACCAACCTTAGTCGTGTGTTCTCAATCGAGAACACTCGATTAAGGTCCGTGTCGGCTTCAAATCTATGTAAACCTTCGAGTAGGACAAATGGGAACTAGGTCTGAAGTTTTGAGGTATTTCTTCTTCTTTCCTTTTAGTTTTGTTTGTTTTGTTGTTGTTATTAATTATCTGATTAAGTGACGTGGTAGTTCAACATTTTGGGTCAATCACTTCTCCTCCTCTTCTGGACCTTTTTCTTGGGTCATCGTTCTTCTGATCAATTATTTTGTGTTATAAGCTGTTTTGAATCAATTGAATCGATGTGTCTGTTAGTTTGATTTTGAAATCAGTATCCATGAGTTCTTGTAAGAAGGGAAAACTGTGATCATTCCTGTAAGTTTTGTTAGTATTATGATTGCGAATTGTTTCAGTTTGTGTGATGTTTGTTTCCCTTCTCATTGTTGTTCGCCATTTTTGCATATGAATTTAGTACAGTTGTTGTGTTCATTTGTTTTGTTTAGGTCTTTGTTTTAGTCTATTCCCATGTATCTTGTCAGCCAGAATTTGTTCTTAGTAGTTCAATATGATTGAATTCTGATTCGTTGGTATCTATTTTGATGGTATTTGACCTGACTTGGGTTTCTAGCTTGTATTACTGACTGATTTTGATGAATTGAATTGGTTATAGCTGTTGTAGTTTAATGGATTGATAAGTAGAATTGGTATAACTGATAGGGCAGGACAGTAATTCATAAGGGATTTTAGGGGTAATTGAGGGATTAACTGGAAGTTAAACCACTAGCAAGCTAATTAGAGGCTGCTAATGAATGGGTAGGGCACTAATGGAACTAAGTGGAGACCATTCTTAGTGGAAATTGCACTAAGTACTGATTTTAAGGATTAAAATGAGCATTATTGGTTATTTTTAAGGCAATAAGGTTAAGTGCATCATTAAAAACTGAAAAGATAAGTTCTTAGTGGCAAATGCACTAGTGGAATGCCCACTTTAGAGAGCTGGAAATCAGAATAAAAGGAGAGCTTAGACACTTACACAAGGGAGGGAATAGACGGGGAAAATATTCTGAAAATCCGAGAGCAAGAGAGCTAAAAAAAAAAACTCACTGGTTTTTGAAATCCTGAAAATCAGTCTTGTGAGTTCTTCCTTAATCAGTCTAAGAGAGAACTTCTTTTGAAAGCTTAAGAATCAGTCTGTTTGAGTGTATAACTGTGTCATTGGAATTTTGGGTCCAAATTATTTCAATTCAAGTTCTGTCTGGGGTATTTGTGTTGCTGTTGGGTTTACTGGTTTCATATTATTTCTGGTGCTTGTTTCTGTTGTTGGTTTTGTTGTTGTATTGCTGTGTTGGACTTGGTATCAGTCTTGTTTGGTTTGAAATTTTTTTTGGAATTACTGGGTTGTGTCTTGTTGCTGTTGGTATCTGCTGTTGCACTACTGCTGTTATTGTTGCTGTGTTACTACTGCTGACTATTCCTCCTCCTTCTATTTTCCATTATCCAGGTATACACTCTGAAATCACGTACTGATGTAAACCTGAAGTTGGAGATGAAATAAAATGCTGTCAAGTTTCCTTTTGAATTCTCTCGCATCTTTAACTGGATATTGAGTTGAATTTTTACTTGCAACTGACTCATAAGTGTATAAATTGGACTGTTGAATCTATCTCTACAAACATGTGAATATCCATTGTAATTAATCTTAGTTGGTGATTACTAGTTATGAAATATAGTGTAGTTAATGCATTTCCAGCTAGTCGTAAAATAGTTTCAAATAGTTTACAGGTTCAAATAGTTCAAATGAAAATCAGCATGTTGGTTTAATGTGTCTAGTTCTGAAATTGCGAGGTCACTTGAGTAAATAACATCAATAGAAATTTGAATAATGTTAGCAGCTAATGTTAGTGATGAACGTTAGCATGATGTCAGTTTGTAAGCATTGATGTATTTTTCAACAAGTTGTAAAAAAAAAAGTTCAAAAAATGGCTTTTGTATTACACATAGTTAATTCCAACTATTCAATTCATCTAATACTATTAGTTTAAAATAATTAGAGAATGGTTAGTTTGTTTTAATATTTTTGTCAATCTCGTATGCTATTTATAATTTCAGCTTTAGTAATATTCGCTTATAGAATAGGGCACGAAACGATCTCCCTTTATGCGAGCTCGAATGCAATTTTTCGTTTGCATTTGTCTTAATCTAATAAATAATAAGAGGCCCGAACTTATAAGCATGTAATTAATTAGGACCTTTTCTTTATTACTAGAGACGGAAAAATAGAAAAAATGTAGTCACTTTAGGATCATCCTTTTAAAATAAATGAGACGAGCCTCGCCAAATAAAATGCAAATTGCAGGGCCCTCAATAGATGGTTATTTTAAATGCTTAGATTTCGGGACACGCCGTTTAGCGAATTTCACGGCCTTTCCAAAATAATAACGCGTTAGAGTCTTTAGGCGCGTATCTCCCTAAGCTCGGGTGCACATTTATGTGACCCAAGTCCAAATCTCAACGGAGTAAAAATGTGTCAATAACCACGGGTGCATTGATGTGACGTGGTTCGAGACCCATTTTCACGTCATTGCAAGTCTTTTAAAAATAATAATAATAATAATAATAATAATAAAAGCGGCTAAAAGTTAAAATTTGCACATAAGTTCATAACTGTATAAAATAAGATAAATAAGCTAAATATGACAGTTTAGCGACCGTGCTAGAACCACGGAACTCGGGAATGCCTAACACCTTCTCCCCGGGTTAACAGAATTCCTTATTCGGATTTCTGGTACGCAGACTATAATATAGAGGTCAATATTTTCCTCGATTGGGGATTCAAACCGGTGACTTGGGACACCAGAAATCTCTCAAGTGGCGACTCCAACTCTTAATAATAAATCTCGTTTCCATTGTCCTTTAATTGGAAAAACTCCCTTTACTACACCCTTAGCGGGGTGCAGTAGCGGAAAAAGGAGGTGCGACAGCTCTGGCGACTCCACTAGGGATTATAACCCAGAACCACCGGTTCAGGGTTCGAAATTCGAGCTTAGAATAACTGTTGGATTTGGCTTTATTTATTATCTGATTTTATTATATGATTGGGCTTAAATGTGCAAATGATGCTTTTTACCGCTTTGATATTATTTGAACTGTATATATAAATTGTGCCGAATCCCTTCTTTTCTTATCTTTGGGGATGTGCTCGCTGGTCGAGACTCCCTGTTCTGTTAGTGTCATACCTTGAAATAAGAAAGAGGCTCGAAAAGTTTCTAAGCCGGCTGGCCTTTTGGTTTCCGAAAGGAGCTCCTTCCTCGACTCGAGTTGTCCGCTCGGGTACACGGTCTAGAACAAACACCCAGGTTTTTAACCTAGTATAACAAAACCTCATGCCAGATCCCTAGTAGGAACGCTTATTTGCATCATGTTGCATTCGACTTAGGGGACTCAACACAGGGGTTGGGTCCGTCTAGGACATGCAACCTGAAATGAAAAGACCATCCTGCTGCATCCTGTTTGTTTTACGCATTTATTTGCTTCAAACTTGCATGCTGACCGGCTTCTAAAAATCAAAAAAATAAAAATAAATAGCAGTGTAGGGAGATAACTATTTTTTTAGTGTCGAAACTCTGAGGAAATGAAAAGGAAAGAAAAATGTTTTTTTTAGTTTAACTTATTTGAAAAAAAAACAAAAGAAGAAAAGAGTTTTACTTTTCAAAATAGTTTGTTTTATTTTTCACTGAAAGAAAAATATTTTCAAAAATATTCTGCTTCATTTGCCAATAAAGGAAAAAATGTGATTTGGTTTTCAGAAAAGTAGTTTGCGTTTTAAAATGAAAAAAAATAATAATAATTCATCTTACTTGCCAATGATTTGAAAAAAAATGAGTCTTGTTTTCAAATTTAGTACATTCTCTTTGCCCGAACTATGCTGGTTTGATTCTTGCTGGATGTGAGATACGTAGGCAACCCTCATCGGGTCCAAACTCCCCTTTTGCAAAAATAGCCAAAAAATGTCAAATTTTAATTTTTGTTATAAATAAGCCGGGTGATGCCGTTCTTATCAAATATAGCCGAATGTTCCCGAAAGGGACGCCGGAAGGCTGACTTTGCATAAACGGCCGCTTTTGGTCATTTTTTGATTTTTCGACCGGTTGACTCACACAGCCTTAAAACCTTCGTCCTCGAGGTGCTGAAAGGCCGCGTTCGGAAAATCGGATCTTTATTTTTAATTTGGAAAAATGAAAAAAAATAGTCAAATCGTTTTGAGTCAAATAAAATTTTCTTTTGTTTAAATCACATTAATAAATGTGCAGGATGAGCACGAGTCAAAATGAACCTTTTTCAATCATGACTAAAATCCCTTTCCAGTTGCGTCTATGGTGGAATGATTTATGCAAAGAAGGGCAAGACGAAGTCAAGAAACATCTAAAGGGTCTTACGAGTTTGTTGGAAATCAAGCCTCAGGGGGATATTATAAGAGCATTAGTCACCTGCTGGGACCCGGCGCACAATGTCTTCCACCTCTCAGATTTTGAACTCACCCCAACTTTGGAGGAAATAGCCGGGTACATCGGAAGTGCCGAAGCTCCATTAAGACACAAATACCCGGTTGCTCCAAGAGCCGTAGCCGTGCACTGATTATTGGACTCATTAAAGATAGTCAGAACAGTCCATAACCCAGATTTGGCAAAAGGCTTTTGTACTCTGAGCTTCACATACCAAAGATACGGCCACGTGGGAGGATTTGGCAAGCCAGATAACAAGTTATGCAGCAAAAGTAACCGTCGAAAATGGGATGAACATAGACGTGTTGATTTCATGATAACCTTCTTAGGGCTTTTGGTGTTCCCGAGGAAAGATGGGAATATTGATATAAATATCACTGGGGTCATCAGTACTTTGCTCACTCAAGATGAAAGCACTCTTGCGCCCATGATAGTATCTGACATCTTCCGAGCTCTCACAACCTGCAAAATCAGAGGAGACTTTTTTTAGGGGTGTAACTTGTTGTTGCAGATGTGGATGGTCGAACACCTGTGTCACCGTGCCCAGTACCTAAGCTATGGTTCATCTAAGAAAACCTGCATAGAAGAGTCCTACACAAGAACTAATGGGGTCCGTTTACCTGAAGGAGTCTCGGCATGGACCTCATACTTTCGAACCCTCAACACCAGTCAAATATAGTGGACACTAGGATGGTTACCGGTCGACGAAGTCATATATATGCCAGCGGCTAGGCCCCATTTTCTCTTAATGGGACTCAAGAGCATTCAACCTTATGCGCCCTATCGGTTTTTGAGGGAACTTGGAAGGTGCCAGATAGTGCCGAGAGATGAAGATCTACGTACCCCAAGTAATTGTAATCGGTCCTGGCGGCCAGTTTTCGGAAGCAAGAGTCCGCCAGATCTGGAGCAAATGTCAATATCTGGAGGCGAACACTTGTGTACTAAATCGGGCTAAAGGTGAAGTTTCACCCAGATATCACGCTTGGTATAAAGGGGAAGTGTCATGTGGGAGGCCGGCCAAAAGACCTCACCTCCAGGAATTTGCCAAGTCTTCACAAGAGCATTGGGATTGGTTAGCAAAGGAAGAAAGCTACAGGGTAGAAATCGGCAAACTAAAACAACAGGTTAAGGACCTGAAATTTGAAAATAGCGTGCAAATTGATGCTGATAAGGGGGAAAAGAACAAAATGGCCCAAGAAAATGAGGCGTTAAAGGCCCAAATCCGACAAATAAGGATAGATGCTGAAAACCAACAAAGGAGTCGATCGGATGAAAGATTGATAAGGGGGTTGGAAAATCAAATCACTGATTTCCAAGAGGGTTTGGAAAGAGCTGAAGCTAGATTGGGAAGAATCCGATTCAGATGGGCAAGGGGTACAGAAGAGCGGAGACTGCGTCTGCGGCAGACAAAGAGGGACTACGAAGGGAGCATCTCTATATTGAAAGAAACAATATCCACCCTTGAAGAACGTCTCTTCAGGCAAGCCAGAGACTTCAGAGCCGATAGGGAACGCTGTCATGACTTAATGGCGCGGATGGAAAAACAGATGCAGGAGTTTAAGGATCAACTCTTCCACAACGCTCAAGTGCTGGGAGCAAAGAATCAACGAATAGAACAATTGCTTATGGAAAGGGATAGAATCAGGGGTAGAATCGAAGAGATCGGGCACTACATCACCATGAGGTGCCTATCATGTGAGGAAATGCCCCATACTACCCTCTTTGCTTCAGTCATAGGCTATGTCCACCAGATCATGAAAGATTTGAAAAGCTTGCAAAGGGGCCTTGCACCAAAGCCCGCGGAAAGGCCGAACGTTGCCCCAGCGGACACCAAAATTCAAATCTTTAATGTATCCCTAGTTCAAGTCTATACTTGCTATTTTTTTAAAAGTTTGTTGTCTACCCGTCTGTTCTCTTTTCACATCAAAATCATGTTAGTAGTTTAGAGTCTGCATTTTTGTTTTTCCTTTTCCAAATGGGTAGCTTGTAATAGCATATTTCGGTAATGAAATGAAAGATTCCAAAAATTTTGAATCTTTATTTTTACTTGTGGCAGAACTACGCACGGTCTGATTCATGCGGGGACATGATACGTAGGGAATCCACATAAGATTCTACCACCCCTAAAAAAGGAAAAAAGAGAAAGTGAATAAAAGAAAAGAAAAAAGAGAAGAAGAAAAAAGAGAGAAAAAGAAATAATGGAAGGTTTCATAAACACTTGAAAGAGGCACAAATAAAAGAAGCCGGGATGATGCATGCGGTCATAGCAAAGACATGTTAGAAATGGTTGAACTGCCTAGGAACATTGCATCCCCCTACGTGCAATTGCAATACGTGTTAAAACTCTAACGCTGACAAGTTTGTTGTTTTATCATGTTTCAAACAGTTAGCTTAGACGTACTGGCACCATACCATTATCAAACAAGATCTAAAGGGCCCATACCGAAAAGCATGACTAAATCAGAAAACAGTGTTGAGGAGGAAAAAATGGAAAATCAGATGCTGAAGGAGGCAATGGAAAAAATGGAAAAAATGAGACTGGAGATGAACGAAATGCAACTAGCCTTGGCTAGGGTACAAAAGGGGCTCGAACCACCCGTTACTCCTACTCTCCTACCAGGACACACGCCGAAATACCCTCCCCACGGCCCTTCGACAAGCTTCCCAAGTCACCACTACTATCAGGGAAGAAATCCATATGATCCCCAAGCTCCACCACCCAATCAGAACCTTCCCCCACGAAATGTTCCCGTTTTCGTGGCACCCCCACCAGCCACGCTACAAAGATCATCCAGTGAGCCGCTGCTTCAGGCTCACGATAACCAATATTACCCCCCTGAACCGACATTCAAAGCACCCGAGCCACATGCCTATAATCCCCACTTTGAGGTCCCGTCAGAGATTGAAAAGCCGGCTAAGAGCCCGGAGCAAGACGAAGTGCTTCGAAAATTAAAAATCCTGGAGCAGTCCTTCAGGAATATCCATGGGTTAGGCAACCAAGTCAGTGTGGCCTACAAAGATCTGTGCCTGTTCCCCGACGTTCAATTGCCGACAGGGTTCAAGATGCCAGAGTTTGACCTATACGAGGGACACGGTGATCCAATAGCACATCTGCGAGGTTTCTGTAGCAAGATGAGAGGAGCAGGTAGGAAAGATGAGCTGCTGATAACTTATTTTGGTCAGAGTCTAAGTGGATCTGCACTGGAATGGTGCACAAGACAAGATCCTAGCAGGTGGTACACCTGGGATGATCTAGCACAAGCATTTGTAGGCCACTTCCAGTACAACCTTGAGATCGTCCCTGACCGTCTCACATTGCTAAAACTTGAGAAGAAGCCCGGGGAAAGCTTCCGAGAATTTGGTTTCCGCTAGAGAGAGTAGGCAGCAAGAGTTGATCCTCCGATAAGGGAGGGGGAAATGGTGGACTACTTTATACAGACTCTAGAGCCAACTTACTTTGGTCACTTGGTGACGTCAGTTGGCAAATATTTCAATGAGGTAGTAAAAATGGGAGGTATGATTGAAGAGGGACTTAAGTCCAACAAAATCCTTAGCTATTCGGCAATTAAAGCAACAACTCAGGCCATCCAGAGCGGCACGGGAGGTGCGCTCGGGCAGAAGAAAAGAGAAGAGATCGCAACAGTAGAGGCAGGTAATTGGCGCAGATTAAGAGGTCCTTCCCCTTGCTACCAATTCAGACCCCATCACCCAAATTACCCACACACTCCAAATTACCCTCCACAAGAATCACATTTCTCCATCCATCAGGCCCAGACATATACCCAGCCTCCGGCTCGCCCGCAATGGCACGCGACGGCTCCCCAAAATACCTACCCACCTCAACAGAATACATATCTACCCCCACGAAACACATATCCACCACCAAGGGCCTACGGGAACCTTTCAAGTCCAGGTTTCCGCGGGAATCAGGCTTTCAGAAATGAAAGGGCGCAGAAACCTATACTGCTCTGTTCCACAAATTAAGGCAGTTAGACTTGTTGAGTCCTGTTGAGCCCAGATTGCCAAATTCCCATTTCAAAAAATATGGACCACTCGGTAAGCTGTGAATATTGTTCGGGGGCTCCCGGACATGATACCGAGAAGTGTTGGAAGTTGAAACATGCAGTGCAAAATCTTATTGACCCCAATAAGATTGAGGTTCAGACACCAGAGGCACCCAAAATCAATTAGAACCCATTGCCAGCACACCATAAAACCCACATGATCGAACTTGTGCACGAAGGAGGGGAGCTAAAAAAACCCTCACAAACACTGATGAAGATCCGTGCCAGTACAATGGAAAAGTCGACCGGTGGAGAAGTGGTGGTACAGTTGGAAAAGGTAGACGTCAAGCTAGTGGTGGTAATGGGGAAGAGATCATCTGTTGTTGCAAAGAATCCAGAACCGGTCAAAGTAATGGTGCAAGGGGTACCAAGCAAGCCAGCATGCATAGGGCCAGTTGTTATCAGGCCAGTAATGCAGATGCTGATAATCAGCGAGAAAGTCGTGCCATGGAGCTACAATAAAGCAATGGTAATGCACAAAGGGAAGGAGGTTGTAGAAGAAATATGTGAGGACCAGGGGTGAACTCGTTCGGGAAGGTGTTTTGCTCCCGTAGAGTTAAGAAGGTCCAACCCAGCGGTGATAAAGAAACCCGTGACAGAGGAAGAGGCTAAGGAGTTTTTAAAGAAAATGAAGGCACAGGACTACTCCATTGTGGAGCATTTAAGAAAGACCCCGGCACAAATTTCATTGCTATCATTGTTGATCCATTCCAGCGATCACTACCAGGCACTGATGAAAATCTTGAACGAGGCCCATGTTCCGGATAAAATCTCTGTAAACCACTTGGAGAGGATAGTGAACAAAATCTTCAAGGTAAACCGAGTGACGTTTTCTGATGATGAATTGCCGTTAGAGGGTACATGACACAACAAAGCCCTCTACTTGACCGTGAAGTGCAAAGACTCGGTGGTCACCCGAGTATTGATTGATAACAGGTCAAGCGCCAACATATGTACTTTGACTGCTCTAAACAAGCTGAAGGTTGATCATGACCGGATTCACAGGAACATCGTCTGTGTCTGAGGTTTTGATGGGGGTGGTACTGACACGGTGGGTGATATCATACTGGAATTGACCATTGGTCCAATTGAATTCACCATGGAATTCCAAGTGGTAGACATGGCAGTATCATACAATCTTCTATTGGGGCGACCCTGGATCCATGCCGCCAAAGAAATGCCTTCTACACTGCACCAGATGGTGAAATTTGAGTGGGACAGGCAGGAGATAGTGGTGAACGGGGAAGACGATACAAGCACTATGGGTGATGCCATTGTGCCATTCATAGAAAATGATGACGACAAAGGTCCATGGGTTTACCAGATTTTTGATGCAGTCTCAGTGGACAGAATTTATGAAGGCAAGGACCTTCCACTTCCCAGAATAGCGGCTTCAACTGTCATGGTGGCCTCGGAGATGTTGAAAAACGGGTTTGTGCCAGGCAAAGGTTTGGGGTTTGATCTTCAGGGTATTATTCAACCGGTTTCTTTGCCCAAGAATCTGGATACTTTTGGGCTGGGATTCAAGCCTACAGCAGCAGATGTAAGACGAGATTGAAAGTTGAAGAAGAGAGTTTGGGTTCTTCCCAAGCCGGTTCTGCGTCTCTCCAGATCCTTTGTTAGAGCAGGTAGCAGAAGGTTGTCGGTTCTGAAGGTTCTCGGACCACTGATTGGGTCAGATGGAGATTTGAATCAGGGTCTTGAAAGGCTGTTCACCGACGTCAACGTGATAGAAGCTGGAGAAGGGTCCAGTAGGGCAGATATACAGTTTGTGGGGCCTAGGGAAAATATCTATAATTGGACGGCTACTCCCCTTCCTACCCGGAGGGAGTCTTGGTAGTCGGCTCTGATTTTTCTTTCTTGTTTTCTGGATTATTCCAGCATTGTAATCCAGTTTTTTTTATTTTTTGTATTCGGCAAAAGTGTGAAGCTCTGTTATCCCGCATTTTAATAAAGTGAAAGTTTTCTCCTCTTATTTTATTTAATTTTGTTGTCTTCTTTTCTCTTTCTAAATAGTTCCCTTTATACTGGTTCAAATGACATGGCATGCACAACGGATCTTCAACCTAGTCTAAAAAATCAATCTGATTCCGAACTAATTGTACAAGAGGTCGATTATGATAATGAATTGGAATACGATGAGGATGAAGCCTTTGAAGAGATAAACAGAGAATTAAACCAGTTCGAAGTGAAACCCAAGCCCAATTTGAATGACACTGAAGCCGTCAATATAGGGGATGCGAATGACATCAAGGAAACTAAGATAAGCATCCACATTGAGCCAAACATAAGGGAAGAGATAATCAAAGAACTTATTGAATTCAAAGATGTTTTTGCATGGTCGTATGATGACATGCCGGGTTTAAGCACTGATCTAGTGGTTCACAAATTGCCCACTGACCCGGCATGCCCTCCCGACAAGTAGAAATTGAGGAAGTTCAAGACAGACATAAGTGTGAAGATTAAAGAAGAAGTAACCAAGAAGCTGCAGGCAAAGGTTATTCGGGTCACTCGATATCCTGATTGGTTGGCTAATGTGGTGCTAGTACCGAAGAAAGATGGGAAGATTAGGGTGTGTGTCGATTACCGCAACCTGAACAGGGCGAGCCCAAAGGATAACTTTCCATTACCCAACATTCATATTTTGATCGATAATTGTGCCGGACATGAGATCGGGTCATTTGTGGATTGCTATGTTGGGTATCATCAGATCCTGATAGATGAAGAAGTTGCGGAAAAGACAGCTTTCATTACGCCGTGGGGAACTTATTGCTACTGGGTAATGCCGTTCGGCTTGAAGAACGTTGGGGAAATGTACATGAGAGCAATGACTACTGTGTTTCATGATATGGTACACAAAGAGATTGAGGTGTACGTAGATGATGTGATAAAAAAATCCAAGCGTCAGGAAGACCACGTAGCAGACCTAAGGAAGTTTTTCCAAAGACTTCGAAGGTACGGCATTAAGCTCAACCCGGCCAAATGTGCATTTGGTGTTCCATTGGGAAAGCTGTTGGGATTCATCGTCAGTCGGCGAGGCATTGAGTTGGACCCATCAAAGATCAAATCCATCCAAGAACTGCCGCCGCCGAAGAACAAAACAGAAGTGATGAGTCTGTTGGGAAGGTTGAATTATATTAGCAGGTTCATCGCTCAACTCACGGCGACTTGTCAACCCATTTTTCGGCTACTGAAGAAAGATGCTGCGGTAGAATGGACGGCAGAATGTCAGGAAGCGTTTGACCAGATCAAAGGGTATCTATCAAATCCACCTATGTTGGTTCCACGTGAGCCGGGAAGACCGTTGATTATCTATCTAACGGTCCTGGAGAATTTGCTTGGTTGTGTACTGGGCCAACACGACATTACAGGAGGCCAACACGACATTACAGGAAGAAAGGAGTGAGCCATCTATTACCTAAGCAAGAAGTTTACAGTATATGAGGTCAAGTACACTCAACTCGAGAGGACATGTTGCACCCTAGCTTAGGTGGCACAAAAATTGAAGTATTATCTGTCATCCTACACTACTTACCTCATTTCACGCCTGGATCCATTAAAGTATATTTTCCAGAAGCCTATGGCCACAGGGAGGTTAGCGAAATGGCAAATATTACTCACAGAGTTCGACATCGTCTATGTGACGAGGACGGCCATGAAAGCCCAAGCATTGGCTGATCACTTGGCTGAGAATCATGTTGATGAGGAATACGAGCCCTTGAAGACGTATTTTCCTGATGAAGAAGTGATGCATATAGATAAGTTGGAATTGACCGAGGAACCAGGATAAGCTTTTCTTTGATGGAGCTGCAAATGCGAAAGGAGTGGGAATAGGAGCGGTACTTATCTCTGAAATAGGACATCATTATCCTATTACGGCTCAGCTACATTTCTATTGCACCAACAACATGGGTGAGTATGAGGCATGCATTTTGGTCTTACGGTTAGCTGCAGACATGGATGTCCAGGACGTCTTGGTCTTGGGAGACTCGGACCTCCTGGTGCATCAGATTCAGGGTGAATGGGAAACACAGGATTTGAAGCTCATACCATATCGACAATGCTTGCATGATCTGAGTAAGAGATTCCGATCAGTGGAGTTCAAACACATCCCAAGAGTTCATAATGAGGTTTCCAATGTTTTGGCCACTTTAGCATCAATGTTGCATCACCCAAACAAAATTCATGTTGACCCGTTGCATATTCAGGTTCGTGATCATCATGCTTATTGCAACATGATAGAGGAAGAAACGGATGGCGAGTGATGGTTCTATGATGTCAAGGAATACCTCAGGATGGGGATATACCCGGAGCAAGATCAAAAGAAAGCCATTCGGCAGTTGGCAAATGGATTTTTCCTCAGTGGGGGAGTGTTGTACAAAACAACACCAGATTTGGGTTTACTGAGATGTATAGATGCTGGTCAAGCCACGACAGTTATGACAGAGGTACACGCTGGAGTTTGTGGGCCGCATATGAGCGGATATGTATTGGCGAAGAAGATTCTCCGAGCAGGGTATTATTGGCTCACTATGGAGCACGATTGTATCAGTTTCATGTGAAAATGCCATTAGTGTCAGATACACGGGGATCTAATTCATTCTCCACCGACAGAATTTCATACAATGTCAGCACCATGGCCATTTGTTGTATGGGGCATGAATGTCATTGGACCGATTGAGCTGGCAGCTTCCAACGGTCATAGGTTCATTCTGGTAACCATCGACTATTTCACCAAATGGGTTGAAGCTATGACTTTCAAGTCGGTAACCAAGAAGGCAGTGGTGGATTTTGTTCATTCCCATATCATCTGTAGATTGGGGATCACAAAGGTGATCATCACGGACAATGGTGCTAATCTTAACAGTAGTTTGATGAAAGAAGTATGTCAACAGTTCATGATTACACACCGTAATTCCACCCCGTATCGTCCCAAGGTGAATGGAGCAGTTGAAGCAGCCAACAAGAACATAAAGAAGATATTGAGGAAGATGGTAGAAGGATCCAGACAATGGCATGAGAAGTTACAATTTTCATTGTTAGGTTATCGCACTACTGTTTGTACTTTAGTAGGTAAAACTCCTTATTCGTTAGTATACGGAACTAAAGCAATGATACCAGCAGAGGTTGAAATTCTGTCTCTCCGGATTGTCGCTGAGGCTGGGATTGATGATGATGATGGGGTCAAAGCCCGATTGGAGCAGTTGAGCTTGATATATGAAAAGAGATTGGCAGCAGTATGCAATGGCCAATTTTATCAAAAGAGGATGGCAAGAGCATATAACAAGAAGGTGTGTCCCAGGAAATTTGAAGTAGGACAGCAGGTACTGAAACGAATCTTGCCACATCAGGCCGAAGCAAAGGGCAAGCTCGCCCCGAATTGGCAAGGGCCGTTCATTGTGACCAGAGTGTTATCCAATGGCGCTCTATGTCTAACAGATGTCGAATGAAGATGTATCGACATGTCTATCAATTCTGACGCAGTCAAAAGATATTATGTTTAATTTCTTTGATTGTAATTGTTGTTTATTTGTTTGTTTGTTTTTACTTGGCATTTATCGAAGAATGAAATGACGGAGGCAATTTTTTCTACTATCCAAACAGTTTAACCTTTGCTTCCCCTCTTTGAGCCTTATTTATTCTTTCATACCCCTCTCTAGGAATCATTAATGAAAAAAACAAGAAAAACAAAGGAATCGAGTGAACTACGTTCGACCTGATTCCTCAAAGAGGATACGTAGGCGCCTCACGGCTCGATCATAGTGTAACAAAAATCAAAAATCCCCCAAGCAAGAAAACTGGGGCAGAAGTTATGTTTTCAATTTTGGAAAAAAAAGGAGTTTGATTCCAAAAGTTATAATGTTTTACTCATTAAAGTTATTTTGAATCTTTTTGAGATCTTTTTCTTTTAGCCACACACAAAACCCATATTTGATGTCCAAAAAAGACCTCCCGATCAGTATCTGAGAGGTACCAAGTCAGGCAAATGAAAGCCGAGAGTAACACACTGATCCCCGACTAAATGAGGATCACGAGTTGAAGGGATTGGTAACCAAAGGAATCCCCAGTAGAGAGAATATTATCGGTAACACTCCCATCCCCAGATGTGAAAGAAAAATAAAATGAGAGAGTCTTATCGGTAAAAACCTTCACGGGCACCATAAGGCGACAAAAGTTGAGAGAAACAAAATGAGAGAGTTCTATGGTGAAAACCTTCACAGGCACCATTAGGCGACGGGAACTGAGAGAAATGAGAGAGTCTTATTAGTGAAAACCCCTCGAAGGGCACCATGAGGCAACAAGGATATAAAAAGGGCAAACAAGATAAGATTGGCGGAAAGGATCCGCATTCGGCAAAGAATTGGGTGCCTGCTCATCCCCAGCAAAAGGAGGCCATCAGAAAGATGGATTGATAGGTAGACTGGGTTGGTTAGATCCGGAATGCACGTCATAATCGTTAGGATAGGTTATACCATTCAGATAAGTTATTTTCCTTTTTTCTTTTCCCCAGCATTTGTTCAAAAAGACTTATTCTTTTCTATCTTTTGAAGTCATCACTTTTCATTTCTTTCTTTTAAAAACTTTTTCTCCAGCAGTTTATTTTTGAGAAAGATTTTTTTAGAGCTTACTACCAGTTGCCAAAATGGTGCAAAGCAAGATGCGAACAGGACAGGCTAAAGATAAGGCAATAAAACGGAAAAGACTTTTGTTGCAAGACCAAATGATGAATTGGTCTGGAGTGTCAGGGAAAGTATAGAGAAAAGCAGAAAAACAACAGTTGAGAAATTTGTGAATAATAATCGTCGGGAAGAAGGAGCATCCCCGGCAGATTTTTGACCCAGTTCCAAGAGGGTCAGACAACACAGAGCGGGGAAGGAAGAAAAAGAGAAACCAACCCCAGCGGGAATATCATCCCCAACAAAGTTTTGGTGGTGTAATGGAAACGCAGAGCAGGGAAGGAGAAAAGGAGAACCATCCCCAGCAGAAGCATCACAACCAACCACCGCGTTTTAAAATAATAAGTTTTCTTTGATTTGAAAAAGGAAAAAGGAAATGGCATTGATGGAAAGGCATGCCACGTGGAAGATTATCAAACTGGGGCATAAAATTTTCCTTTCAGGTATCCACTTGGGAAAGAAGCCAGATAACATAAGGGAAGTGGTCTTTGAACCAGTATTATCCCCAACAGTGTTGAAAGAAGGAAAACAACAAGTTTTAATGAAGGAAGCTGTATCCAGTGTCATCCCCAGCAGCTTTCAAAAAAAAATAAAGCACCAGTTTTGAAGGAAGGAAAATTCCCCCAGCTGTGTTATCCCCAGCAGTTAAAAGGGATGCAACACAGTAAGAAGGAAATGGTTGCAAAAGAGGAACAATGGCAACACGAGTGCAATTTTGAATTTATTGAAGTCGGGAGCCTGCCCGTAAAACAGAGGCGTTACCTTTATATTTTTGTTGAAGTCAGGTACCCACTTGAGGAAGAAGGAAGATAACACAAGTTCTAAGGGAATGAGGAAAGCATCCCCAGCAAGAAGGTCACAACCGACCATCATTTTCAAAAACTGACGAAATTCTCTTTGATTTAAGACAGGGAAGGAAGCTATGTCCATATCAAGATCTCTACACCATATCAAGCCCTTTGCGTTGCATCAATCTTCGTAATTACAAAATCAAGCACCACATGTCAGGCTTGTCCACCTTCAAATAGGACGTATTGGGTTCATCCGCCCTAGAATAGGATATTTTGTGTTCATCCGCCTTCAATAGGATATTTTGGGTTCATCCGCCCTCGAATAGGATATTTTGGGTTCATCCGCCCTCGAATAGGATATTTTGGGTTTATCCGCCCTCGAAAAGGATATTTTGGGTTCATCTGCCCTCGAATAGGATATTTTGGGTTCATCCGCCCTCGAATAGGATATTTTGTGTTCATCCGCCCTCCAATAGGATATTTTGGGTTCATCCGCACTCGAATAGGATATTTGGGTTCATCCGCCCTCGAATAGGATATTTTGGATTCATCCGCCCACGAATAGGATATTTTGGGTTTGTCCGCCCTCGAATAGGATATTTTGGGTTTGTCCGCCCTCAAATAGGATATTTTGGGTTCGTCCGCCCTCGAATAGGATATTTTGGGTTCATCCGCCCTCGAATAGGATATTTTGGGATCATTCGCCCTCGAATAGGATATTTCGGGTCTATCTACCCTCGAATAGGATATTTTGGGTTCATCCGCCCTCGAGTAGGATATTTTGGATTCATCTGCCCTCGAATATGATATTTTGGGTTTTTCCGCCCTCGAATAGGATATTTTGGGTTCGTCCGCTCTCGAATAGGATATTTTGGGTTCGTCCGCCCTCGAATAGGATATTTTGGGTTCATCCACCCTCGAATAGGATATTTTGGGTCTATCTGCCCTCGAATAGGATATTTTGGGTTCATCCGCCCTCGAATAGGATATTTTGGGTTTATTCGCCGTCAAATAGGATATATCGGGTCTATCTGCCCTCAAATAGGATATGATGGATCTATCCACCCTCAAATAGGATATTGAATTTAATCCTTCCTCAAAAGGACATTTAATTTATTTCGACCCGAGTGGTCCTGCTTGTATAAACATTGCCAAAATATATATTGCATAAATCATTGTCAAATGCATTTTACTGTCAAAGTTGCTGTTGAAGTCAGGAGCCCGCCTGAAGAGAGGAATGGTGTTTTATTCTCAAGTTCAAGTCAGAAGGCAGTAAAGCGGAGGGTTACAACAAAAAAAACCCCTGCAAAAATTCCACTACAGAAATCAAAAGGAAGACTACAAGTCAAGTCAGGAAGAAAAGCAGCAGAAGAAACACAAGCCGACAAGAAGGCAAGACAACAAGAGCAAGTTGAAGATAGATAAGATTTTGTAATTCCTAGTTTAGTCTAGCTTCTTTTTTTTTATTTTCAGCATGGTGTAATAAGGAGATCGAAAAGCGGTAGTAACAGCATGCAGCAACAGTAACAGCAAGTTGCAGTCCCATGGTAGTCCCAGCTACCAAAACTTCCCGAACTACATCGACCTGATTCCCTTTTAGCCAGGGATATGTAAGAGACCTTTTGAAGCGAAGGTTCGGTCGAATCTTTTCAAAAAAATGCTTCACACGGAGTACTCAAACGGGCAAAAATCGCTCACTTTATCTTTGCACGAAAGCACTTCGAGTTTTCGGGCAAAGAGGGGCAGTTGTAAGCACGTGATTTTTTGCCCTGTATGAGAATTACTCCCAAAAATTCAAAATTAAATAGTTTTGTGATGTGTGTGATTTTTGTGGATTTTTGTGTTATTTTCTTTTATTGTTTGTATTTGTCTTTGCATGTTTATTTGTTTAAATTAATACAAAATACAAAAATATGTTGCATTTGCATCCTTTTGGTTTAATTGTACAATTAAGAGTAGTTAAGTTTTGTTTTAAAAAAATGAAAGTCACAAAAAATAATATATTTTGCATTTTAGCATTTAAAGGTCTAGTTGTGTGATTTTATTTTAAATTGATATTTAATTGTGTGTGTTAATTGTTAGTAGAAGTTAATTTGATTTTTGTTCTATAATTTAATCTAGGATTTGAATGTTTTTAAATTAGGCATTAAAAGAAAAGAAAAGAAGTTGAAAATAAAGAGAAAAATGGATTGGGCCGTTTTGATTTGGACCAAATCCAGGCCCAAAACACCCCTATACCAGGTCCAATTCAACCAGCCTCAGAGACGGGCGAAACGACGTAGTATGATGTTAAAACTATGTCGTTTCGTCGTCTAAGATCTCAACCAACCGTTCCACTCAATCCAACGGTTGAAACCCCTTCTCCATTACCCGTTTAAATGACCCGGTCCATTCCCACGCCCGGTCCTCCCCATCGCCCTCTAAACGACACTGTTCCCATGTTCATGAACAATCCAGACAGTTGATCTCATCAAATTAAACGGCCATGATTCATTTTCCCCTTGAGTATATATTCCTAATCCCTTGCCCCACCCACCAAGCCAAACACCCCACCCTCTCGTCTCTAAGCTACAGAGACAGGTCTATCGAACCTCCGCCTTCCCCCACCGTGCTCCACCCACCGGAAATCACCTCACGGCGGTTCTGGTGGCCCAATGACTCCCAAATTTACTCCACTTCTTCCCCATATCCTCCTCATCTCCAATCCCTTATCAGTTTCCTTCGAATCCTGACCAATCCTTTCGAATAATCAATCGAAAGTCCTCGTCCAAAACCCTAGTTCATCTAACAACCACCAAAATCACACCATGCCATCGTTAGACCTCCCTCATACCAAAACCAACCCTAGTTTCTTTCGAATCCCAACCCCCTTCCTCGAATATCGAATTATAGTCAAGAACCCTAGCGCCGCCAAAAAATCCCTTGGTGGCGGCGCCGACTCCAAACTTACCCAAGCTTACACCACTAAGCCCCCGACCTCCCTCGTCCCAAATACAACACCATCTTCACTCGAATCAAGCCAGATCTAGTCGAATTTCAAATCGACTGAGCAAACTTTAAAAGAACCCAAGCCCGGAATCGATCTAGATAAAAACTTGAGGCCGTGACCAACCTTAGTCGTGTGTTCTCAATCGAGAACACTCGATTAAGGTCCGTGTCAACTTCAAATCTATGTAAAGCTTCGAGTAGGACAAATGGGAACTAGGTATGAAGTTTTGAGGTATTTCTTCTTCTTTCCTTTTAGTTTTGTTTGTTTTGTTGTTGTTATTAATTATCTGATTAAGTGACGTGGTAGTTCAACATTTTGGGTCAATCACTTCTCCTCCCCTTCTAGACCTTTTTCTTGGGTCATCGTTCTTCTGATCAATTAGCGCGTGTTATAAGCTGTTTTGAATCAATTTAATCGAGGTGTCTGTTAGTTTGATTTTGAAATCAGTATCCATGAGTTCTTGTAAGAAGGGAAAACTGTGATCATTCCTGTAAGTTTTGTTAGTATTATGATTGCGAATTATTTCAGTTTGTGTGATGTTTGTTTCCCTTCTCATTGTTGTTTACCATTTTTGCATATGAATTTAGTATAGTTGTATTGTTCATTTGTTTTGTTTAGGTCTTTGTGTTAGTCTATTCCCATGTATCTTGTCAGCCAGAATTTGTTCTTAGTAGTTCAATATGCTTGAATTCTGATTCGTTGGTATCTATTTTGATGGTATTTGACCTGACCTGGGTTTCTAGCTTGTATTATTGACTGATTTTGATTAATTGAATTGGTTATAGCTGTTGTAGTTTAATGGACTAATAAGCAGAATTGGTATAACTGATAGGGCATGACAGCAATTCATAAGGGATTTCAAGGATTAACTGAAATTTTAACCACTAGCAAGCCAATTAGAGGCTGCTAATGAATGGGTAGGGCACTAATGGAACTAAGTGGAGACTATTCTTAGTGGAAATTGCACTAAGTACTGATTTTAAGGATGAAAGTGAGCATTATTGGTTATTTTAAAGGCAATAAGGTTAAGTGCGTAATTAAAAACTGAAAATATAAGTTCTTAGTGGCAAATGCACTAGTGGAATGCCCACTTTAGAGAGCTGGAAATCAGAATAAAAGTAGAGCTTAGACACTTACACAAGGGAGGGAATAGATGGGTAAAATATTATGAAAATCTGAGAGCAAGAGAGCTAAAAATAAATACTTACTGGTTTTTAAAATCCTGAAAATCAGTCTTGTGAGTTTTTGCTTAATAAGTCTAAGAGAAAACTTCTTTCGAAAGCTTAAGAATCAGTCTGTTTGAGTGTATAACTATGTCATTGGAATTTTGGGTCAAAATTTGGTTCAATTCAAGTTCTGTCTGGGGTGTTTGTGCTGCTGTTGGGTTTACTGGTTTCATATTATTCCTGGTGCTTGTTTCTGTTGTTGGTTTTGTTGTTTTATTGCTGTATTGGAATTGGTACCTGTCTTGTTTGGTTTGAAAAATTTCTGGAATTACTAGGTTGTGTCTTGTTGCTGTTGGTATCTGTTGTTGCACTACTGCTGTTATTGTTATTGTGTTACTACTGCTGACTACTCCTCCTTATATTTTTCATTATCCAGGTACACACTCTGAAATCATGTACTGATGTAAACCTGAAGTTGGAGATGAAATGAAATGCTGTCAAGTTTCCTTTTGAATTCTCTCGCATCTTTAACTGGATATTGAGTAGAATTTTTACTTGCAACTGACTGATAAATGTATAAATTGGACTGTTGAATCTATCTCTATAAACATGTGAATATCCATTGTAATTAATCTTAGTTGGTGATTACTAGTTATGAAATATAGTGTAGTTAATGCGTTTCTAGCTAGTCATAAAATAGTTTCAAGTAGTTTACAGGTTCAAATAATTCAAATGGAAATCAACATGTTGGTTTAATGTGTCTAGTTCTGAAATTGTGAGGTCACTTGAGTAAATAACATCATTTTAAATAGAAATTTTAATAATGTTAGTAACTAATGTTAGTGATGAACGTAAGCATGATGTCAGTTTGTAAGCATTGATGTATTTTTCAACAAGTTGTAAAAAAAAAAGTTCAAAAAATGGCTTTTGTATTACACATAGTTAATTCCAACGGTTCATTTCATCTAATACTATTAGTTTAAATTAATTAGAGAATGGTTAGTTTGTTTTAATATTTTTGTCAATTTCGTATGCTATTTATAATTTCAGCTTTAGTAATATTCGCTTATAGAATAGGGCACGAAACGATCTCCCTTTATGCGAGCTCGAATGCAATTTTTCGTTTGCATTTGTCTTAATCTAATAAATAATAAGAGGCCCGAACTTATAAGCATGTAATTAATTAGGACCTTTTCTTTATTACTAGAGACGGAAAAATAGAAAAAATGTAGTCACTTTAGGATCATCCTTTTAAAATAAATGAGACGAGCCTCGCCAAATAAAATGCAAATTGCGGGGCCCTCAATAGATGGTTATTTTAAATGCTTAGATTTTGGGACTCGCCGTTTAGCGAATTTCATGGCCTTCCCAAAATAATAACGCGTTAGAGTCTTTAGGCGCGTATTTAATAATGTTATCTCCCTAAGCTCGGGTGCACATTTATGTGACCCAAATCCAAATCTCAACAGATTCAAAATATGTCAATAACCACGGGTGCATTGATGTGACGTGGTTCGAGACCCGTTTTCACGACGTTGCAAGTCTTTTAAAATAATAATAATAATAATAAAAGCGGCTAAAAGTTAAAATTTGCACATAAGTTCATAACTGTATAAAATCAGATAAATAAGCTAAATATGACAGTTGAGCGAACGTGGTAGAACCACGGAACTCGGGAATGCTTAACACCTTCTGCCGGATTAACAGAATTCCTTATTCGGATTTCTGGTACGCAGACTGTAATACAGAGTCAATATTTTCCTTGATTCGGGATTCAAACCAGTGACTTCGGACACCATAAATCTCTCAAGTGGCGACTCCAACTCTTAATAATAAATTCCGTTTTGATTGTCCTTTAATTGGAAAAACTCCCTTTACTACACCCTTAGCGGGGTGTAGTAGCGGAAAAAGGAGGTGCGATAGGTTATATATGAAGGAATGGTGGGGTGGGTCAGATGTGCGGGTTTAGGGATATTTCGTGCTGGGATGAAGGGCAGAATTGGGGTGGGATGTGGGCTTAGCATCAATTGGCCCAGTTGAATTTAAAACAGCGTTTTTCAATTTCCCCCTTTTTTTCTTTTTGTTTTCTTTTCTTTCTTTAATAAATTAAAAACCTAAATTAAATTGTAAAATTGAGCTAATTATCTAACTATAATATTTATAAAAATTAGTTGATCCTAAATTAAGAGGAAAAAAATTAATAATCCAAAATTAAAAGCTAAAATGAGCTATTTTTGTGATTTTCCTTTTTAATAAAGCAATTAATTAACCAATCAATCCTAAAATGTGAACACAAAAATTTAAATTCAATGCATGATATTTTTGGTATTTTTCAAGATTTTAATAAAAGTAAACATACACAGAAATGCAAACAATTAACAAAAAATCCTATAAAAATCTTATAAAATTGCAAATAATTGAGAAAATCTATTTCTTTAATTTGTAGGAGTATTTCACATAGGGTAAAAATTGCGTGTTCACACTTGGTTATGTGGAAATGGATTCCAAAGAGTTCCCAATGATTTCTATCACGGTTCGAAGTGGATATTTCCTATTGGAATTAGATCTAATGGAAGGTTTCTGACTAATCGGGTGTGTATTCTACTGAAGACTCAGAGTTGATCATGAGATTCTCGTACTTTTCACATAATGCCATGATTGATGCGGTGTGTTGTGTGGGATTAAGCTTTTCGTATGCAAGGCTGCGGTTAGGTTTTGAAGGGAAGGTCATAAATTCTTAGGCAACATGAATGATTTCAAATGACTAGATAAATGATATTACTACTTGGTATTGCCTGAGAAGGGTGTACATTTAAAATGCACAATATGTTTTGATTTATGGATACTTTATTGGTATTGCGGCATTCCCCTGGTTGATGACTGCTGATTTTCAGATATTGCTATGTGGCATGGAAGAATTAGAGAAGTTTTCCTCGTGGGATAATCGTGTATGAGAGATGTGTTAGACATTCACGCAGTAGAGTTGGGGATTAAATATGGTGATTCGTGTGTTCTATGGATTTCGAGACTAGGGGTTCTCAAGAGAAGATTGTTTTGTGGTTGTGGACTGTGAAAATGTGGTCAAAGCTAGTTAGAGAATCGTATGTATTATGGTTAGGTCATTATGAACCTTGGTAGGGTTACTTATCCATTTGTGGATGACCTGAGTTGACTTGGGGCCCATTGGTAGGCCCAATTAGGATGTGTATTCTAGACCGGGTCGTATTGGTAGGCTCATATTGCTATGGTTGAGGGATGTGATATTCGGTTTTTTTTGAGCTTATTCGTGTTCTAATATGATCTATGAGTTACTCTTATATGATACGACGAGTTGTGATTCGTTGGTTATATGCACCCATGGTGCGGTTCTATTTGCACCTTATATCGGAATCTAAGCGAGATGAGTATTTGGGTATTGCATGATTGATTGCATATTGGTTATGTTATTTAGGGTTTTGTGTGATATTGAGTTATTTTCTTCTCATTGGTTATGGTTATGCACTTTTGGTACTAGACGTCAAATTGCGCGTGGTTGTTAATTTTGAGCATTGTGACTTAAGGTATTTCATGTGGACTAGTGTTTGGATGGGGTCGCACATTGCAGCAGAGTTATGTTGAGATATGATCTTTTGTTTTAGATTCGTGTGTTATGGTTCCGCTATGTGTGTTGGGTTTTTATCATTGCATTTTGGCAGTACTTGCTGAGCTTGCGGGATGGTTCCTTGTTTGAGTCGTTTTCCATGTTTGTGTACATTTGAATTATTGCGTCTTGGTGCATGGATTGCATAATTAGTGGCTTAAGGTTGTATTGGTGTGGAATGTCATTGGGGCAGCTGTATTTGATAGGATGAGGTTGTCAGACATAGAATGGGTGCTATCAGATCTGATTGCGGTATATCTAGAAGAATACTATCGGAAGTCGGGTTAAAAATTTGCTATATTTTGGTTGAAGGAGAAGGAGCACCGTGACTTTTTGATATAATTAATGGTTATGAGTTGTGCGTGTTTCTTTCATCATCGGTAGTGTACGAAGGTTTTAGAATGCGGTTTTGTTCGATATGAGGTTTATTACCGAAATTGGGTTTTTTTGAGCAGCTACTGTGATTGGAAATTTTTCTATGGATAATTGGGTTATGTGGTATATCATGTGATTGTGCCATGGGTTATGGTTATGGCTTGGTACAGCTTGTTCAGATTTATACAGTGTGTAGATTGCGAGATTCGAGTATTGTAGGAAATTTTGGATGTTGGAAAAATTGGAGTCCAAGGTTTATGGGCTAAGGTTGAATGAATGATCCTTAGTTATATTGTGTTGTCGGGCCCATATACAATAGGGTAACGTGGGATCACCCCCAAGTATGTGCATGGTAAGGTTATATGGTGGTTTGATGGCTTACGAACAACTCTGGGCACGTTCAAGGACGAACATATGTTTAAGTGGGGAAGGATATAACGACCCGACTGGTCATTTTGAGCATTTGCACTTTGATCGGTAGTTTTTACGTGCATGAGTAGCTCTGTATGATGTATTATGACTTATGTGGATTGTCGGTTTTGGTTTTCATGTTATTCATAATTGATTTGGAAGAATGATTCTCAAATAGGATGCTTTAAATTGGAAGAGTTGACCAAGTTTGAATTTTTAGTATTTGAACTTCGATTATAGTTTTGATGGTTCCGTTAGCTCTGTTGGGTGATTTTGGACCTAGGAGCGTGTTTGGATTGTGATTTGGAGGTTTGTAGTGGAATTTGGCTTGAAATGGCAAAAAGTTGGATTTTGGAATGTTTAACCGGGAGTGGACTTTTTGATATCGGATTCGTATTGTGGTTCCAAATTGAAATAACTTGTTTATGTAATTTGGGAATTCATGCAAAATTTTGTTCGTTCTAGGTTGGTTTGTTATGTATCGGCACGAGTTATTAAAGTTGAAAAGTTTAAAGTGCATCAAGTTTTATTTGGAGTGCGATTTGTCATTTCGATGTTGTTATTGGTGATTTGAGGCCTCGAGTAGGTCCTTGTTGTGTTTCGGGACTTGTGGGCATTGGATAGGGTCCCAAAGGAATCGGGTGATGATCGGAAAGATTTCGGATCATTTGGCACTATCGTGTTCTGCAGATTTCTGGTATCACGGTACTTCATCTCGATCGCGATTAGTTGACCACATTCGTGTAGAGTTGTTTGAGGGAAGGGAGAAGTTTTTCAACGCGGTCATAAGTCCTCAGATGCGTTCAAGTAGGTTGCTACAGATTTTGCATCACGTACACACATGTATTCATGCGTTTGCATAGTGTATGGATGAGCCGGGCAGTTTATGGCCTCTTCTTCGCGCTAACGATCCTTCTACCGCGTTCACATAGTTGTGTCTCCTGTGTATATCGCGTTCGCGAGGCTTGTGCCATGAATGCTTAGAGTATTTTTGTGGCATATTATTTTTATTCATCATGAATGCGATGGATTTCCGCCGTTCGAGTAGAAGGTTGCCTAGGCAGAAGTATAAAGTACTTTATTTCGAGGGTTTCGATAATTTTTATATTTTGGGAGCTATAAAGCTCGGATTGAGGTGATTCTTGAAGTAATTTTTAACCATGTCGACTGGGGTAAGTGTTCTTTACTTATTTTTTATTTTGTATCATGAATCTATCTTTATTTTTGGTAATTGATTGAGGTTTCAAAAAGAGAAAAACCCGGGTTTTAGCCTAAAGTTTCATAAAGTGAATATTTGAATTTTGAACATTGATTCGGAGTTGATTTTGAGCGAAACTAGTATGGTTGGACTCATGTTACGTGATTGGTATTGAGGTGACGGGCATGTGGGCGTGCATCGTCTGAATTGTGACTCCGTTATTTTTGTAGTAATGTGTAGTTACTTGATATTACCTGTAACCATGAAATTTGTACTTGAGCAATTGAGTTGTGATCCATGTTAGAAACCATGTTTAGGCTACATGTTTATCCTATTGGGACCCACTGAGGTCATTTCTGCTGTTGAGTTATCTGCTTTCATTGCATTACATACTCACCTATACACATTCAAATGCATATCATATCTCAGTCTCTGTTATTATTTATTGACACATCATATCATCATTTAGGCTAGTTCCATGGCATTGTGAGCCCGAGAGACTGGAGAGATTGATGATTAAGTGAGGCCGAGGTCCTGAGTGTGAGTGATATTATGGGATCGGGTTGCACTTCACAGCATGTTATATTTATTACATTTGTGGGATCGGGATGCATGCCATGGTAGGTTTTACTAATTTATGATAGTGCTTGGGCTGAAGGAGCCCCTCTAGAGTTTGCACACACCCCCAATGAGTGCAATTGATTGTATGTTTGTATTTCGATGCACTCCACAACGAGCTTTATGGCTATATATATGTGGATGGGGTTGCATGCCGCAATGAGCCTTATGGCTATATATATGTGTGGATCTTGTTGCACGCGACAACGGGCCTTATGTCTATATGTGGATCAGCTTGCACATCGCAGCGGGTATTGTATAGTGATGAGTGATTGAGTGTGCTGAGTATTGAGCATGGTGAGCGAGAATGCGAGACAGTAAGAGTCAGTACTCTGAGAGTGTGAGTACATAATTTCATCACTGAGAGGCATTGCATTTGACATGCGTACTTAAGATACATGCATAGAGATGTATTTCCTTTTGCTACCTGATTTTGGTGACATTCATGATTTTAATTATATCTTAACATATAAGCATAGAGATTTACTTTCATCATTCCTGTTGAAAACGAAACATCTTCATTACTGTTGAACTGATTTTTGGGAAAAATGCAGTTTTCAAGCTTACTTATATTTTTGGCAATTTCGGTAAAATATTTGGGTGTTCATTGAGACACTTGAAAAGCATGCTTATTTTTCTAGAACTGTGAACTAGCTGAGCTTTTTAATTTATGAGATACTTCTTTTATTACTTGCATTATGTTACTATGAACTCCGTTGGCTACTGGGGTAGGATCCGACCTTTGTTCCAGCTTGTCACTACTTTCAACCTAAGGTTAGATTTGTTACTTATTGAGTACATGTGGTCAGTTGTACTCATACTACACTTTTGCACCCTGACTGCAGATGTTGGATGTTGTTGCTGTTGTGTTTGATGGGACCTGGATTGAAGATACACTTGCGTTCCGGTTATTACTGCCTCTTGTTCGTAGCTCTAGACTTGTGAAAGATTTATTCATGTATATTTCAAACAGACGATATACTTTATTTCCTATCCGCATTTGTAAATTCCAAAATCTTATATGCTCGTGATTTGTACTACCAGTCCTTTGAAAATGTATAAAATTCAGATAATTTCTTTTACTTAATTGTCTTATTAAATAATACTGGAATTTGATGGTTATTAGTTGGCTTAACAAGCAGGTAGGTTTAGGTGCCATCACGACTTGTTTGATTTTGGGTCATGCCATCAATATCTGCTTCACACACTTAATACTAAGGTATAAGGACTGTTTCTATGTGTTTTTCTAGCATTATTTTGCTAAGGAAAGTATGGTTTTGTGGTATGAGATGTCATAGTGGATGGTTTGCATAGAAAGGGACTCATTGGCATTCGAACCTATAGGGAAGAGTTAGTCGTTAGGGATTAAAGGTTTTTGGCAGTAGAGTTCAACTCTAGGTTGGGCTGTTCTAACCGGCACAAGCGTTGGCCTATGCTTGAGACCCTTGGGAATTTTGAAGTGTCGGGGGATTCAAATGGGGGCATCAGCCTTGAGTATAACTCTCTCATTAGCCTTTAATTCACTGACAGTTATTACTATCTTTAGATTTGGTGTTTAATTGCAATAATAGGTATTAAATGTGGATCACTCATTATACACAGCCTCCACATTAGCATGATTCCCTTAGCATTTAGATACTATCAGTAACCTCTTCTTTTATTCTTCACTTAGTATGATTTCTCTTTAGTCATTGTTTACGAATTTTATATTTGGATATGTATATAATACTGCTATTCTAATGACATTCTCTTTCAATTTTGGGCATGTACAATGAGTTGGTCCTTTTGAGTTCCTTAAGAACTCAGTCCCAAGTCCAGCTCTACTATGGTCTAAGAGTCTTTCGTCGCTCGTCATTGTTACTACTGGGCCTACCTTTTGAGTCCCAAAGCTCCTAGAGTCACTTCTTTCCCTTCACTTCTTTTCTTGTTGTTTTCATTATTCTTTAGTTTCACTATGTCATCACTCATTTTTGTTTTTCCTGTTGTTATATCCCATTATGTACATGACAAGCATATATTAGATTGAATGTTAATCCTTATCTTTTAATTCATGACAAGCATATATTAGATTGAATGTTAATCCTTATCTTTTAATTCAGAAAATAACTAAGGTAAGCCTTAAAGAACTTAGGATTAAAAAGAAGCCTACGTTACAAATTAGTTCTACAACCACTAATCACGGGCTTGTTATCAATTCGTTATGCCTTGCTAACCTTCTCCATAAATATTTTGAAATCCAAAAGCTTAACATAGATGGAAACCGTCTTTTCAAAGAGAAAAACAGAATTGTTGGGATTTAATCTTTCAGAATGGATAACAATTATTTCGACGGATTAAGGCTTTGCTGCCCTAAAATAAAGTCTTTCAAACAGTTTTTTTATTTCAAAACCAAGGTATATCTTAGGATCATTTTCATAACACTTTCATCGCATTAGAGTAATATGAATTTATGTGATTTAGGAAGCAAGTGCATTAGCCTAGCTTATTTTGAACATTTTCATGACAAACGCTTCATTTTTCAAAGTCTTTTTTCAAGTTGAAATATACTAACACTAATTTCCTAAAGGCTTTTCTTTAAATCCATCTCATTTAAACTATACTTTTCTCTTATAGATACTATGTCCAAATATATGGTAAGCTATACTCTTTTAAGGCATAGTACAAATAATTAGTCCAAAATCTAGTCTAAGTGCTATGGAGTTAACTTAAGTAGATTTAAAAGGGGCCTAACAGCTTCCCTTTATAAGAACAAGAACCCTTACCCATAACCTCACCGGTTTGTAGACCAATAAAGAATATAACCTTTAATAATTAAATAGGTACCCTAATATATCTTTAAATATTAGGTGGCGACTCTCCTTTAACAATAACATAGGAACCACAAGTTGAATCTTGTTTTGATTAGTATAAAATAGGGTGCAATAATGATAAAAATGGGTAATATCAAAGTCTTTTAGCAGCTCTAACCACTTATGTTGCCTCAAGTTCAGATCATTTTGCTTGAATAAGTGCTGGAGACTCTTGTGATATGTGAACACCTCAAAAGACATGTCGTAAAGATAATGCCTCCAAATCATGAGTGCGTGAATTTTGGCTACCAACTCCAAATCGTTCACTGGGAATTTCTTCTCATGGGGATTCAACTGACGCAATCATAAGCAATCACTCTCCCCTCCTGTATCAACATGCACCCAATGCCAACTCGTGAATCATCACAGTAGACTATGTAGTAACCCTATCTTGAAGGTTAAACCAGAACTGGAGTTGTAGTCAAGGCAGTATTAAGCATTTGAAAGCTCTCCCCACACTCATCTGACCACCGAATGAGCACATTTCTACTTCAATCTAGTCAATGGGAAGGTATGGATGAATATCCCTCCACAATACGATGATAGTACCCTGTCAACCAAAGAAAACTGTGGATCTCACTAGTAGTAGATGGTTTGGACCAACTCTAAACTGCCTCGATATTCTTCGGATCCACCTGAATCGCGCCACTGGACATCAAGTGACCCAAGAATGCCACTGAGTCTAGCCAAAACTCACACTTGGAGAATTTAGCTTATAGCTTATTCTCTATCAAAGTCAGGAGGGTGATCCTTAAATATAGCTCATGATCCTCCCGATTGTAAGAATATACCAATATATCATCAATGAAAACTATGATGAAGGAATCAAGATAGTGCTTGAATACATTGTTAATCAAGTGCGTAAAAGCTAATGGGGCATTGGTCAGCCAAAAACACACCACCAGAAACTCATATTGACCAGCGGTTCCTGAAAGTCGTCTTCAGAATATCTAATGCGCGGATATTCACCTAATTGTACTCCGATCTCAAATTAATCTTCAAGAATACCCTAGCACCATAAAGATGATCAAACAAATCATCAATATGCGGTAGTGGGTACTTGTTTTTGATATTAACCTTGTTCAACTGCCTATAACCAATACACATCCTCTTAGAACCATCTTTCTTCTTCACAAATAGTACTGGTGCATCGCAAGGTGACACACTCGGCCTGATGAAACCCTTATCAAGAAACTCTTGTAACTGTTCCTTTAACTCCTTCAACTCTACCGGTATGTGATACGGTGGAATAGAGATGGACTGAGTGCCTGACACAAATTAAATATCCCTATTAGTGGAATGCCCGATAGACCTACAACAAACACATATGGCAACTCCCTTTTTACTGAAACTAACTCAACAGGAGGAGTACCAGCACTAATATTTCTCATGAAGGCAAAATATGCCAAACACCCTTTCTCAACCATCCGTTGAGTCTTCATATAAGACAACTCTCTACTAACATGACCCAGGGAGCCTGTCCACTCCAACCTAGGCAACCCTGGCATAGCCAACACCATGATCTTAGCGTGAAATTAAATAATAGCGTGATATCATTACAACCAATCCATTCCTAAAATAAAGTCAAAATCTACTATGCAGAGTAGTAAAAGATCAAATCTAGTCCCATATCTTCCAACGGTCACCACACAAGACCAATATACATAATCCACCACAATAGAATTACCCATTGGTGTAGATACATGCACAATCATAAATAAAGAATCACGGGACATACTCAAATAACGAGCAAAGTATAATGACACATATTAATAAGAGGAAACAGGGTCCAAAAACATTGAAGCATCTCTGCAGCACACAGAAACAATACTTGTGATCACGGTGTCGGAAGCAACTACTTCTGGCCAGGCGAGAAATGCATTGCAACTGGCTTGACATCCCCTTCTAGGGAGACCTCACCTCGTACGACCTCCAACCCGAGCTGGTTGAGCAGGTGATGTAGCAACTAGTGCAAGAGTTATAGACTTGCCTCCCTGCTACAATACACCTATATAATAGTAGGAGCAATTCATTCTCACATGTTCCAACTCCCCTCACTCAAATCAACCTCAAATCAGGAATGACTGTGGGGCCTGAATTGGACCTCGTGACCTAAAATCACTACTAGAGGAACTCGGTATTTGACGAACCTTGAACTGATAGAGTACGATACGAGCTATGGGATGTGAGTGCACTGAATGATGATTGAACTGGGCATGGACCATATGAACTGTGGCTAACTGATGAGCTATGAGGAATTTAACAATCTACTTGAGCAAGCCAAAAAGAAAGAACTCTATTGTGATGCGACTGCCCTCTATACTAGGCACATGTAAAACCACATACACCACCGGGCCTCTTGGCCTCTTATTCAAGCTTCCGAACATGCACCAGCCGCCTAATAACCACCTGGTCAAATCTAGCATCCGTCTTGGCCTCTCAAGCCAAACCATAACGTAGACTATAGTTAAGGCCATTAATGAACCTCTTAATCCTCTCTCTCTCTCTCTCTCAGTAGGAACCAATCATACTACATGATGTGATAAATCCATAAATCTCATCTCGTACTGAGTCACAGTCATATCCCCCTGGCGTAGCTACTCAAACTCCCTACGCAACTCCTCTCTGCTAGTTTGTGGAACAAACTTCTCTAAGAAGAGAACTAAGAACCGATGACATGCAAGTGGTGTTGCGCCGGTTGGCCTACGTGACTCATAAGTCTACCACCATCTATAGTTGTCGATGTCAACTGAAAGGTAGTAAAGGTTGGTGTCCACAATACCCGTTATACGATGAATCTGATGACACCGATCCAGAAAACCTTGAGCATCTTCTGAATCTCCTCCACTGAACTCGTGAGGATCAAGCCTCTTAAATTTGTCCAACCTCTTCTTCTCCTCATCGGATATAGATGGACCAACCTCAGACCGAGCAATAGCAACTGCCAAAATTGGTAACAACCCTGGTGTCTGATAACCTTGAGCTAGCTTCTCCGGTATAAGAGTGGCGGGTGTCTGGGCTCTCCCCTAGCCAGTGAGGTTGCTGGTGCAACTAGTATCATACCTGCCAGAGCCTATCTGGTGTACACACTTAAATTTTGAGCCAAAGTCTCCTGAATGCTGGGTATAACAATAGGCACTGCTAGTGTCTGAGCTAGTCCCACCGACTCAAAAGCATCTTGTACCTTCTTCTTCACTGGAGCAACTGGTGGCTTCACATATGCTTCTCTAGCCGTAGTGTGATCCCCACCTCGGCCTCTACCTGGACCCCAGCCTCTTGTGGCCTTCACCGTTGCCATTTGCGCCTGATCAGTTGAACGTGTCCTTACCATTTATGAGAGAATAAAAGAGTAAAGGCTTAGACTTCAGAATTAACAAACCTACAAGACAACAGTGAAGTTTCTTAATAGTTCGGAAGCCTCTCGAAGATAAGTACAAACGTCTCCGTATCAATCTAAAAGACTCTAACAAATTTGTTCATGACTTGTGAGACCTAGGAAACTTGGTGATGTAATACCAACTTGTCATGACCCAAACTCCCACCGGATCAGTAATAGCGTCTAACACTACTTGCTAGGCAAGGAAACACTTCACAATAACAATGAACTCAATAAACAAAATTTTCATAATCTCAACAACGGAAATGCCATGAAATATCTGAGAAAACAATGATAACACAACAACAACATGTTGACGACCAGTTTTGACCCTCTATTTTAAAATTAAATTATTTACATTTATTAATTAACAACAAATATAGTAAAATATTTTTCAAACCAATAACACCTATTTTCTTAAAATATACTGCCTCCGTTTCAATTTATGTGAACCCATTTAACTGGGCACGAAGTTGAAGAAAAGAGAGAAGTTGAACTTGTGGTGTAAGATGAGGCACATATATTTTTTTGGTTATAAATCGTTGCATAAAGGTAAATTATATCCAAATAAGGAAAGTGATAATTCTTTTTGGCACGGACTAAAGAGAAAATAGGTTCACATAACTGAAATATAGGGAGTAAATAATACATCTCTTGATAATAATTACAAATATTAATCAATAATAATTTAGTAGTAAAACATTTATAAATTTTATCGCTCGTAAAATTTTAATTATTAGGATAAATTTGATATCTAAGAAATAAGTCTTACAATTAATTTAACAAATTAGATTTTAATATATAACTATATTACCTTTATTACTTTATTTAGCCAAAATTAATTTTCATAGGCGAAGTATTATAATTAATTAACTACAGTAACTCAAAATATATTTGATGATTATATTTTATTATATTTAATTAGGATTAATTAAGTTTAATTTAATTAATTTTAAAAGGGGTTAAAAACTTAAGAGGCTATAATTTCAATTGATTAATTAAACTCAATATGGCTATATTTTAAATTCTAATCAAGCCCAATATACAAGCCCAACCACCTTTGACACAGTCCATACCCAATCCTTTCATCCAAGTTGGTAATCCATGCCATCACCTTTAAACGAATGGCACTACGCCACATCATCACTCTCCAGCACTCACATAAGAAACATAATAGATCTAGACCGTTGATTCAATCCATCAACGGTCCAAAATTAACCCTTGTTTTCCCTTTTTTCAAGACTTCACCAGATCTTATCTCTGCCGTAGGATCACAAAGATCCATCGACCATCGTCTTTCCGTAATTAATTATTTTACTAATTTCTATTCTATGAAAAATCGGAGCCGTTGATCAAACGATCGAAAGGCTTATATCTCGTCCCTCAATCTTAACCTTAAAGACACCCCTAGAACCCTACTTAGTTGCACCATCCGGTCGCATTCATTTTCCTTTTCTCTCTCCTTTCCCTCATCCCATCTAAACCTATCAATCAAAAACCTTGCAAAATTTGTGCGAGGTACGATTCAACCTCAAATCACCCATCTTGTCCCTACTAGCCTTGAATCACCTATGCTTGTTTCCATTTCCCTCGATTTAATGCAAAACCCCAAAACAAAACCCTAGACCTAAATCGTCACCTCAAACTAGTCTATTCTCCCTTTCTCCTTCATATTGAAGCATTCATGACTGATTTCCATCATTATTATTCATGTCCAGAGGTCGAACACATTGACCTATGGACATTAGAGCTTTGGTCGATGGATCTTCACTATCAACATTGATTTTTTATTTCCTCTGTTAGGAATATAGTAGATATGTTCTAGATTCAATCTCATATTTGACGATTTGAACATATTTTTATGAACATTATTCGATATAAAAATATATGACATTCTTCTACCATAGTTATTATTAATTTTTGATTAATTTGATAAGGTCCTTAATTAAATTTTGAGACTTGTCATCGTGATAGAGACCATGATAATGAGAGCAAAGTCTATTACAATTTAATATAAATTTGTTATTGATCATAGGATTATTAATTTGGACATTAGTAATCCGGTTAGATCAATATTTATATGATCGTCTTTATGGGATAAAGATTAGTTGATCGTATTAACTAAATCACATAGATAGATGATGCATATAGAGATATGATTATTGAATCGACTCATTGGATAACTCTTATTTTTTAGAATTACTACAAAATGTCAATAGGATATTCTCTTGAAGAATGTGATGTAAGAATTTCCTTTGACCTGAGATCGTCATAGTAATTGAAAAGTTATTTTTTGCGCTTTAATACTATATATCTATGGCCCTAGGGCGATAATTAAAAGTATATTGGGTACGATTGAATTCTTGTAGAATTAGTGATTGATCAAGATAGAATCTGTCAACTCTTTGTAATGAGTTTAAGCTCCATTATGTCATGAATTATAAACGACCAAATTAAGACCTTGGACGGGGCAATTGAATGAAAGAAGAAAAGAGTTTCTTAGGTCATTCAATGGTCGATTATATTTGACATGAACACATAGTTGGTCACCAATTTAGATTTGACAGTTGAATCATATTTTAAGGTGATCCAGAGCTATAAGGATAGAAGGAATTACTAAATTATTCTTCTACAGGTTCTTGAGAGTAAATTGTATACTTCATGTTATCCGGTCATTAAGGAGTGTTGCTAGACGCCAACCTTGATTAGTATATTGATGTGATCAACTTACTACCGGCTTAGTATTGAACCTACGAGGTCGTACACTATCGAGTGTTCTGATCTTTGCTAAAGGGTTAATTACTATATTATTTTGACAATTAAATTAAAAAATTTAATTAGTCAAATAAATTTAGTTATTAGTTCAAATGAAATATTATTATATTCTTTGATAGCACAGAGATTATAATTAATATTGTGAACGAATTGAAGTTTTCTATCTGGAATAGAAAATTAAATTGTATCTTTTGGCTGAAATATATATGTGATACATATAATATAAAATAATATTAATTTATATAAAGGTTATATATATAATATTAGTTAATTTACCTAGAGGCGGATCTAGGAATTGAAGTGTATAGGTTCCTACCGTAATTTTAAGTCAATATATTATAATAACTGAACTAAAGGACAGAGTATCAATATTCAACTTACATTTTGAAATAACAAAACACTTAAAGACAACATATGAATATAAGCAATATCATTACAATTGTACTCGACGACTTGTCATGTTTTGAAAACGATCAATGATCGCATCATTAGGTACACTTTCAAATACTTCATCCTCTATATAACAAACTAAACAATCATTAAAAAAATAATCACCAATTCTGCTTCGTAAGTCATTTTTAATGTAATTCATCAAAGAAAAAGGTCTTCTACCGTTGCAGTAGCGACCGGCAATATCAAACTTAACTTCACAAGCAAATAAACAAGTCTCCAAGTCATGTGCAAATTTGCTTTAACCAATGTCTCTCAAAGATCTCCAAGTGTTTTCAAGTTAGATAATTCATTGCCCGCCTCATGCACATAGTCAATATAGATGTCAATCTCAAACCAAGATCCTCAAGCATAGAATCAGTGAACTCATTCGGATAGTGTGTAGCAGGTTTCATAATCCTATCTTTATCATAATTTGCAAAAGAATTATCTGGACTCAAACTAGCCATACCAAGAAGTAAATCAGTATTTACTTCATTGAAACGACTGTTAAGCTCCAAAAGTTGCAAATCAATAATAGAATAGAAAACATCTACACGTAAATGATAAGAATATGTAACACTTGATTTCTTACGCTTTGACTTTCCACGAACATAATTCATATCCATTTTGGGGATCACAATACCATGCTTTACACAAAATAAAGAGATGTCTTCTACCAAAGAAGCCCATCTAAAATCTCTCATATCTTGCAATTGTCTATTTGCGAAACCAACAAGCTTCATTACACTTACAATATCTTGATCTTTTTTTTTGCAAAGCCATATTTAAATCATATGTAAGTGCCAATACTCTCAACATTAAATGTAACATATACACAAAGTCATAAGATCTTATGTCATCCACTAGACTTTTTGCCATTGGTCTCTCATGAAAATTTGAACCCTCAATTGCAAGAACTCCAAGTACATGAACAATTGATGGGAATAAACTAATAAAATTATGCACGGTCTTAAAATGAGAATCCCACCGAGTATCACCCACCCTTTGAAGTCCAATTTCTTGATTTAAACCACTTCCCGTATGAACTTCACCAAGCACTAGTAGTTCATCTAATCTTATGAACTGAATGCCATACAAATAAAAAGACAGAATTACCTCAATAAAAAGCGGAAGTACCAAATCCGTGAATCAGAACAACTGAAAACCCTTCCCCTTCCTCTACAATTGATAGCCAACAAAAGAAAAATCAAGTTGAAGAGGAAAGAAGACAGAACCAAGAACCAGTGCTTGCAACCCTAACTTTTTATCTTTAATGTTTGATATGGGTATTTGGGATAAAGTAACTTTTGGGGAGTTTTTTATTTGTTTTTTTAGGTTGACTTTAGTTATCTTTTATTATTATTATTTTATTTAAAAAAGAAAGATTGAAGTGAAAGTTGTACTAACTTAACAGTGGGGTTTTCCCTTACTGTTTCGTTAAAGTACAACTCTAAATCAAAGGAAATTGTAAAATGAAGCTATGAGGACTCGAACTCGCGTCAGCGTGCATGAGAAGCGGGCCACACCTGGGTTCACAGCTTACCACTAAACCAAGAATGGAATTTGCAACTGGGTTCCCATATGATATTTGTCATATATTCAACAGATTTCTTAATACAAATATAGGATCTACAAAAGAGCTACTGGGTTCCTGGAAACCCATACATATTACTGTAGGTCCGCCCCTGAATTTACCAATTTGGAATTGGAAAGGTAAAGTCAACAAAGGACGTATAAATTGAATGATTCAACATTAATTTGGATTCACGAGAATCCAACTTGTACAATGGTTCGACAGTCATGTTTTCGTTAAGACGTGATTTCCAATTTTCCATAAAATTTGATTGAAGTTTATTTTTGGAATAAAATTTTATCCTAAGAAAATCATTACCTCACCCAAATAGAAAAAAGATTTATAGGTGATGCTATATAAAGGGTGATGGAGAAAAGTTTCCGCATTATTAATTCTTGAGACGAAAAATCACTTTGTGAAAGTGAGAATACAATACAAAGCCAAGAGAGAAAATACAATTGCAAGAAAAGTATTTCTTGTTCTTCTACCTTTGAGTTGAGATTTTTGAGAAAAATTTTAACACAATATTCCTCGTTCAATTTATTCGAGGGTTTCATTGATCAAAGAGTTGATAGCAAGGATTGGTCTGGGTGTGGATACGCATAGAGTCTTCGCACTATCAAAGAAAATTTGAAATGAGACTCTCTTCACCAGGTACATCTTAGATCCGATCTTTGACATGTAAATAAATTTTTAAACTCGAAAAGATCTGCTTAGGATTGTTATTGTCTTTCGATGCATGTTACAAACACCTATACGCAATCCTACAGTGGCATCAAAGCCGTGGTTTATTGTGTCTAAAAGTTATTTACAAAATATTTTAAGATTATATTTAAAGAGTTCAAACTATAATACATGTGTCTTGTACAATAGTCAAATTGTTTGAATGCATATGAATTGATATAATTTGATTTTGGATAACATATATATACATATAAGTTAAACTATTGAGATAGTTCGTAACTTGAATTTGAAATTTATGTATTAGATATGACGGGAACCTACAATAGGTTACATAATTATATTGTTATTATTTCATGATATGTTAAATAATAATAATGTTCGGCATGAATTATTTTTATTTGATATATGTGGTATATAAGATAAACATGTTAGAAGAATGTTGAATTTCATTTTTATGTCACGTGCTTGTTAATTATATAATTTTAAATTATTTATTACATGTGATGTAAATTATTTTAGGACTAAGCATGTAGACAACTTGAACTAAATTCACATGCTATAAAAGATTTGATCTTCATGTTATTAAAAATTCTTTTAGTAACAATTTTCTCTTACTCGAATTTGAGTTCTTAAATAATAAAATATACGATATTTTATTATAGAGCTATCCATCAAGCTAAATAATTTTACTTATTTCTTATTTATAAGGAGCGGCCTGACTACTTGTGACGACCCAGATGGTCGTCTTAAGAATTAATGTCCTGATCCCCTATTAACTACTTTTCCCAAGTTTATTTCTGCTATTTTGATTTGTCGAGATGTTCGGTTTGAAGTTTCGGAGAGTTTTGGATACTTAGTCCCTAAATGAGAGCTTAAGTGTTGGAAAGTTGACCACTGTTGGAACAATGTGAAGACAACATCGGAATGGAAATCCGACGATTCCGTTAGCTCCGTTGGGTGATTTCAGACTTAGGGGTATAATCGGATTCTGTTTTAGAGGTCCGTAGCTAATTTATGCTTGAAATGAAAAAATTCAAATTTTTGAAGTTTTCGATTCGATAGTGAGATTTTGATCTACGGATCGGAATGAAATTCTGAGAGTTGGAGTAGCCCCGTAGTGTTGAATGTGACGTGCTTGCAAAATTTCAGGTGGTTCGGACGAGATTTGATAGACTTTTTGATCGAAAGCATAAGTTAAGATTTCTTGGAGTTCTTAGGCTTGAATCCTATGTTGAATAGGTGATGTGATGTTGTTGTGAGCGTCTCGAAGTTTTGAACGATGTCATAGGATGTGTTGGTACAATTGGTTTGAAGTACCGGGGACTCAGTTGAGCTCCAGGTAGGTTTCAGGATGTTTTAGGCCAAAAATCATAGCTGTTGCAGGTCCAGAAGAGTTGCAGGCCTCGGAACCCACCAGTGCAGTCCGCACAAAATCCAGTGTGTCCGCGGTGGGCATGGTGAGAAAAATTTCACTGGTCCTACTTCGGAAGCTCATATCTTTTTATTTACAAGGAATTTTGGGATGATTCAAAAAAGAAAGTTGTAGCCCTTAGTGTCTATTTTTCAGAAAAGTATAGAAATCACAATTTGGACATCTGCAGCAAAGGTTATAACCAAAGTACTAAAGCCTGTCACTGCAGTCAAAACCTGTGCAGACATCAGTCATTTTTGTGCGGACAACACTAATTTTGTGCGGTCCGCAGTCATTTTTGTGCGCTCTCCAGTGGTGGAAATCCAGGGGGTGCTCTATAAATACGAGGTTTTGGGTTTTATTTCATATTTTGACCTAGAAAGCTCGGAATTTGGCATTTTTTCGAAGGTTTTTCAAGAAATTCATCGCGGTAAGTGATTCTAACTTAGATTGGCTAGAGTACATTAATCTCTCATTGAATTCATTATTTAATTCGTGATTTGTAATGGAATTTGGGAAAAAAATTTGTAAAATTTTTCAAAAATGTAAAATGATAATTTGAAGGACCAAAATGGTATTGGAATTGGATAATTTTGGTATGGTTAGACTCATGAGGGTATGAGGATTCTAAAAATATAAATTTTATTCCAAGATGTGGGACCGAGAAGCATTTTGGCAATTTTATCTAATTTCGTGTATTATCTAAGAATTTAATTATAGAATCAGTTACTTGAAGTGTTATTTATATTAGAAAATTGAGTTGAATAGATTTGGGTCATTTGGAGTCGAATACTCGTGGCAAGAACGTGGTATCGTGTTGATTTTGAGCTGATTCAAGGTAAGTGGCTTGTCTAACCTTGTGTGGGGGACTTATCCCCTTAGGATTGATATTGTGGTAATTGAAATGCCTCGTACGTGAGGTGACGAGCGCGTACTTGTGCTAATTGTTGGAAATCCAGGTTTTCATTAAAAATAGCCTTGAATTGTGTTCTTCCTTTTTCTTGCTTACACTGTTTGGAACTAAACTTGTTGTAGCCTAGACAAGCATGTCTACTTGACTAAATTGCTCTATTTTCTTTAACTGCCTTAATTGTATTACGTGAACCATGCTAGGTTAGGGTTACCTGCTTCACTTTGATATGAAATTGATGGATTGTATTTTTGTTGTTGATGCGTACTTACTTTGGGACTACGGGACGGTATTCTGGAAGTTCCCCCATATGTTTACTTTGGGACTACGGGACGGTATCCCGGGAGCTCCCTTTTATGTTTACTTTGGGACTACAGAATTGCATTTCGGGAGATCCCCCTGCATATTTATGAGTTGGACTACGGGACTTCACCCGGGAGATCCATTGGATATGATATTTATATTTGGTGACTACAGGACGGTATCCTGGGAGATCCCCGGTTGTTATCTTGAAGCTGAGCTGTATTTTCTTAATGTGTTTTACTTGCCTCTGTGATAGTTGTTGTTGTCCTTCATATCTTGTATTACTCATTTACACTATTTATTTCACATTGTTCAACCTTATATCTTATTTAACCTCAGTAGGGCCCTGACCTTCCTCGTCAATACCCAACCGAGGTTAGGCTTGGCACTTACTAAGTACTGCTGTGGTGTACTCATGCCCTTCATGCACATGTTGTTCATGTTCAGATCTAGGTACCTCTACTCATGCTTACCATTCTTGAGGCGAGGCGATTCTACGGGACTTCGAGGTATATCTGCCGCGTCCACAGACCGAGGAGTCTCTTTCTATTCTTGCATCTAGTATTTAGCCCTTCTATACTTTATGTTCATATTAGACATTCCGAAGATTAGAGCTATGTAGTATTTTCTCAGCTTGTGGATCCGTGAGTTTTTGGGTTTTGGGATAGTGCATCAGATTTTGAGAAGTTGTGTGTATATGCAGAGCTGCATTTAAATACTATTTCTTTTAGTTATTTTGGCTTTTGATTATTTATTCTGCAAGATTAGTTTGTTTTCCACATTTATTAGGCTTACCTAGTCGTAGAGACTAGGTGCCGTCACGATAGTTCACGAAGGGCGAACTGGGGCCGTGACAAGTTGGTATCAGAACTTTAGTTTCATAGGAGTCACAGATCATAAGCGGGTTTATTAGAGTCTCGTTGATCGGTATGGAGACGTCTGTATTTATCTACGAGAGGCTATGTAACTGTTAGGAAAATTTCGCTTCATTTGAGTTCCTTGTCGTGCGAGATTTTTGATATCTCAATTATAAAATTTTGTCTTTCTACTCTCGCACAGATGGTGAAGACACATGCTACTCGAGATAACCAGGCACCCGTGCCCTCTACTGGAGCCATGAAAGGCCGGGGCCGGGTTAGAGCCGAGGACGCGCTCATGGTGCAGCCAGAGCACCCACACGAGCTGCCACCGAGGTACCAGCAGTAATACCAGCCGGATTCCAGACACCTGATACGTTTGCCACTACTACTCCGGCACTTCAGGAGACTTTGGCACAGTTTATGAGCATGTACACCACTTTGGCTCAGGCAGGGTTGCTTCCCCTTGCTGCAGCAACATCCCAGGTCGGGGGGAGGAATGCAGACTCCTGCCACCCGCACTCTTGAGCAGCGAGTGCATGTTTATCAGGTCCCAGAGATTGTTCCCGCACTGCGGCATATCAGGATCGAGTGGGGTTTCCTTCACTAATTTCCAGCTTCGAGGAGCTGCCTATCAGTAGTGGCGTGCTTATGAGTTAGACAGTCTAGATGAGGCAGCTTCCTTGACCTGGGCTCAGTTTTTAGATATGTTCACAAGGGAGTACGTCCCCCAGAGTCTTAGGGACACCTAGCGCATGGAGTTTGCACATTTGCGCTAGGGTACTATGACTATCTCGGAGTATGCTGTCCGTTACATCGATTTGGCTAGACATGCACCAGCTTTGGTTTCTACGGTTTGCGAGAAGGTTCGCCGGTTCATTGAGAGACTTATTTCCAGCATCAGATCTAGCATGGCTCGTGAGTTAGAGATGGATATATCTTATCATCGGGTTATGAGCATTGCTAGGAGGATTGAGGGTGTGCATGCTAGGGACAGAGAGGAGAAGGAGGCCAAGAGGTCTCGAGAGTCGGGCTATTATTTTGGTGCTTGTGCCCCAGCTGCAGGTTGTCATGGTATGGGTCATACGGGTCATCCCGTTTATTCAGCTCTTCCAACAGCCAGTGGTATTCCAGCGCCATCTAGGCCTCAGGAACCTTATTATGCACCTCTAGTCTCTAGTGCACCTCTTGCACGGGGTGTTTCTAATGGTCAGTCTAGCAAACCTGGCCCAAGCCAGTCATAGCCGCCACGTCCTCCCAGAACTTATTTTGAGTGTGGTGACACATGCCATATGGTGAGAGATTGCCCCAGACTTAGGAGGGGTGCAGCTTCGCAGACTCCTCAGCCACAACAGACCCTGCAGAGCTTTTAGGCTATGGTCCCAACGCCAGTTGCTACTCCACCGGCCCAGTCAGCCAGAGGTGGAGGTTGGGAAGGTAGAGGTCGCCCTCGAGGGGGAGGCCAGGACAAATATTATGCTCTTCCAGCCCGTACTAAGGCTGTCGCCTCTGATTTTGTCATCACAGGTACTATCTTGGTTTGTCACAGAGATACATCGGTTCTAATTGATCCAGGCTCCACTTATTCTTATGTGTCTTCTTATTTTGCCCCACATTTGGGTGTACCTCAGGATTCTTTGAGTTCCTCGGTTTATGTTTCTACTCCTGTGGGAGATTCTCTTATTGTGGACCGCATTTATTGGTCATGTTTGGTTATTCTTGGTGGTTTTGGGACCAGGGCCGACTTATTATTGCTTAGCATGGTTGATTTTGGTATTATCTTGGGCATGGATTGGTTGTCGCCCCATTATGATATTCTTGATTATCACACCAAAATCGTGACACTGGCCTTGCCAGGTGTACCGCGTATTGAGTGGAGGGGTGCTTTAGGTCGCACTCCCAGTAGAGTCATTTCTTTCCTTAAGGATCAGCGCATGGTTGGGAAAGGTTGTGATGCGTACTTAGCTTATGTGAGAGATGTCAGTATGGATACTCCTTCTATTGATTCAGTCCTAGTAGTACGGGATTTTCCTGATGTGTTTTCAGTTGATCTTTCGGGCATGCCACCCGATAGAGACATTGGTTTTGTCATTGATCTGTTGCCAGGCACTCAGCCTATTTTTATCCCTCCGTACCGTATGGATCCTCCTGAGTTGAAGGAGCAATTGCAGGAATTACTTCATAAGGGTTTCATTCGGCCCAGTGTATTACTTTGGGGTGCTCCTGTATTATTTGTGAAGAAGAAGGATGGTTCTATGCATATGTGTATTGACTATCACCAGTTGAATAAGGTGACAGTGAAGAATCACTATCATTTATTGATGACCTGTTTGACCAGTTACAGGGTGCTTGTGTATTTTCTAAGATTGACTTGAGTTTAGGCTATCATCACTTGAGGATTTAAGAGCCATATATCCCGAAGACTACCTTCAGGACTCGGTATGGTCATTACAAGTTCCTTGTTATTTCATTGGGCTGACTAATGCCCCTGCAGCCTTCATGCATCTGATGCATAATGTTTTTCGGCCATATCTTGATTCGTTCGTGATCATTTTTATTGATAACATTTTGGTAGATTCCCGGAGTCAGGGAGATCATGAGCAGCACCCGAGGACAATGCTCCAGACCTTAAGAGAGAAGAAGTTGTATGTTAAGTTCTCAAAATGTGAGTTTTGGCTGGATTCCGTGGCATTTTTGGGTCATGTGGTCTCGAGAGAGGGTATTCAGGTGGATCCGAAATAAGTGGAGGTCGTATAGAGTTGGCCCAGGCCATTCTCAGTTATAGATATCCATAGTTTTCTTGGCTTGGCGGGTTATTACCAACTATTTGTTCAGGGGTTTTCATCTATTCCAGCACCTATGACTAGACTGACCCAGAAGGGTGCTCCATTCTAGTGGAAATAAGAGTGCAAGGAGAGCTTTTAGAAGCTCAAGATAGCCCTAACTACAACCACAATTTTGATATTGCCTACCGGTTCGAGGTCTTATACTGTCTATTGTGAAGCCTCGAGAGTTGGCCTTGGAGCGGTATTGATGCGGGATGGTAGGGTGATTGCCTACGCATCCAGACAATTGAAGATACATGAGAAGAATTATCTTGCCATGATCTTGAGTTAGTTGCCATTGTTCATGCCATGAAGATCTGATGTTATTATTTGTACGGCTTGCCTTGTGAGATCTATACTGATCATCGGAGATTCCAGCATCTTTTCAAGCAGAAGGACCTTAATTTGTGTTAGAGGAGATGGCTAGAGCTGCTGAAGGATTATGATATCACTATCTTGTATCACCCGGGCAAGGCCAATGTGGTAGCCAATGCTTTGAGCTACCGGGCATAGAGTTTGGGGAGTTTGGCTTATTTACCAGCAGCAAAGAGGCCTATGGCGATGGATGTTCATGTCTTAGCCAGCCAGTTTGTAAGATTGGACCTTTCGGAGCGCAGTCGAGTTCTAGCTTGTGTAGTCTCTCGGTCTTCCTTGTTTGATCGTATCCGGGAACGTCAATTTGATGACCCTCATTTGCTTGTACTCAAGGACAAAGTGTTGCATGGCGATGCCCGATATGTGACTATTGGTGATGAAGGAGTATTGAGGATGCAGGGTCAAGTTTGTATAACCAATGTTGATGGGCTTTGGGAGTTGATTCTTGAGGAGGCCCATAGTTTGTGGTATTCCATTCATCCCGGTGCTGCGAAGATGTATCAGGATTTGAGGCAGGTTCCATCATTTCTCACACATCTACTCACTTCACATCGCGGTTCTGGAGAGCCGTAAAGCAGGAGTTAGGCACTCGGGTGGAGTTGATCACAGCATTTCACCCTCAGACGGACGGACAGTCCAAGTGCACTATTCAAATTCTTGAGGATATGCTCCATGCGTATGTGATTGAGTTTGGAGGTTCTTGGGATCATTCTTGCCATTGGCGGAGTTGGCCTACAACAACAACTATCAGTCCAGCATTCAGATGGCACTATACGAGGCCTTATATGGTAGGCGATGTAGATCTCCGGTGGGTTGGTTTGAGCCAGGTGAGGCCATATTATTGGGCAAAGACTTGGTTCAGGATGCTTTGGAGAGAGTCAAGGTGATTTAGGATAGACTCCGTACATCCTAGTCCAAACAGAAGAGTTACACGGACCAGAAGGTTCGTGATATTTTCTATATGGTTAGAGAGTGGGTTCTGCTTCGGGTTTCGCCTATGAAGGGAGTTATGAGATTTGGGAATACGGGGAAGTTGAGTCTGACGCCTTTTTGAGATATTGAGGTGTGCTGGGGAGGTTTCTTACGAGCTTGCCTTACCTCCCACCTTGGCACGAGTTCATACGGTATTTCATGTTTTGATGCTCCAGAGCTATCATGGTGATCCATTGCACGTGTTAGATTTCAGCTCAGTCGAGTCGGAAAAGGATCTATCATATGTTTAGGAGCCAGCAGCAATATTGGGCTGGCAGGTCAAGAAGCTGATATCAAATAACATTGCAGCAGTGAAGGTTCAGTGGCGGGGTTAGCCGGTCGAGGAGGTGACCCGGGAGACCGAGCAGGATATGCGCAGCCATTACCCTCATCTTTTCACTACTTCAGGTATGTCTCTATGCTTGTTCAAGGACGAACGAAGGTTTAAGTATAGGACGATGTGAAGACTCAACCAGTCGTCTTATGAATTAATGCCCTGATCCCCTATTAACTACTTTCCCCAAGTTTATTTCTACTATGTTGATTTGTCAGCATATTCGGTTTTAAGTTTCGGAGAGTTTTGGGATACTTAGTCCCTAAATAAGAGCTTAAGTGTTGGAAAGTTTACCGTAGTCTGAACAGTGTGAAGACGGACTCGGAATGGAAACCTGACGGTTCCGTTAGCTCCGTTGGATAATTGCAGGCTTAGGGGTGTGATTAGATTGTATGTTGGAGGTCCATAGCTAATTTAGTCTTGAAATGACAAGAGTTGAATTTTTGAAGTTTCCTGTCCGATAGTGAGATTTTGATCTAAGGGTCAAAATGGAATTCTGAGAGTTAGAGTAGGCCCGTAGTGTTGAATTTGATGTGCTTGCAAAATTTCAGGTCATTCGAACGAGATTTGATAGACTTTTTGATCGAATGCATATGTTAAGAGTTTTTGGAGTTACTAGGCTTGAATCCTATGTTAAATTGGTGATTTGATGTTTTTGTGAGCGTCCCGCGGTTTTGAACGATGTCATGGGATGTGTTGGTACATTTGGTTTGAAGTCCCGGGGACTTGGGTGAGTTCCGGGATATTTTAGGCCAAAAATCATAGTTGTTGCAGGTCCAGAAGAGTTGCAGGCCTCGGAACCCACCAGTGCGGTCCGCACAAAATCCAGTGTGTCCGTGGTGGGGGCTGTGCAGCAGCACAAAATGCAGTGCGGTCCGCGATGAGGAATATTTCGTTGCTCCTACTTCGGAATCTCATATCTTTTGATAGACAAGGAATTTTGGCATTATTCAAAAATAAAAGATGTAGCCCTTTGTATCTAGTTTCCAGAAAGATAAAGAAATAATAATTTGGACATATGTAACAAAGTTATGGCTAAAATACTAAAGCCTGGCACTGCAGTAAAAACCTGTGCGGACATCAGTCGTTTTTGTGCGGACAACACAGGTTTTGTGCGGTCCGCATTCGTTTTTGTGCGCTCCACAATGGTGGAAATCCGGGAAGTGCTCTATAAATACGAGGTTTTGGGTTTTATTTCATATTTTGACCTAGAGAGCTCGGATTTTGGCAATTTTTCAAAGGTTTTTCAAGAAATTCATCAGGGTAAGTGATTCTAACTCAGATTTGGCTAGAGTACATGAATCTATCATTGAATTCATTATTTAATTCGTGATTTGGGATGGAATTTGGGAAGAAAATTTGTGAAATCTTTCAAAAATGCAAAATTATGATTTGAAGGACCAAATGGTATCAGAATTAGATAATTTTGGTATACTTAGACTCGTGAGGGTATGAAGATTCTGAAAATATAAATTTACGAGGTTTCCGAGACGTGGGCTCGAAGGGCATTTTGGTCATTTTACCTAATTTAATGTATTAGTTTAATGAACCAGTTCCAAACCAAATTTAACAACAACCAAATCCAGCACACGGTGACCAGGTTGTACAAGTACCTCTTAGAAGGTCTACATGAGAAAGTCATGTACCAACTAGATTAAATTTAATGGTAAAAGATGATGTATCAAATGAGGTTAATCATAATGATGATGACCCTAAGACCTATGAAGAGGCTATACAAAGTTCTGATTATGAGAAGTGGCAAAAGACCATGGAATCCGAAATGAAATCTATGAAGGAAAATAAAGTATGGACTTTAGTTTAACCTTCAAAGGATATAAAACCTATATGTTGTAAATGGGTTTTTAAGAAAAATATTGGAGCAGACATAAAGGAGGAGACCTACAAAGCCCGTCTTGTTGCCAAGGGATATCATCAGAAAGGAGGAGTCGACTACAATGAAACTTTCTCTCCCACGGCAATGCTCAAATCTATTAAGATTTTGCTTGTTGTAGCAGCATACAGTGACTATGAAATATGGCAAATGGATGTGAAAACAACTTTCCCTAATTGTGAGTTAGAAGAGGATGTGTACATGACACAACCTGAAGGTTTCACATCTTCGTCTGGTCATAATAAAATTTACAAGCTACAAAGATCCATTTATGGACTATAGCAAGCTTCTCGAAGTTGAAACATTCGCTTTAACAAGACAGTTGAAAAGTTCAATTTTTCTAGATGCGAAGAAGAACCTTGTGCGTACAAAAAGGTTAGTGGGAGCACAATTATATTTTTAGTGTTGTATGTTGATGATATATTGCTTATAGAGAATGACATAACGGCATTGCAAAGTACCGAGATTTGGCTATCTGAACAGTTTTCCATGAAAGACTTGGGAAAAGCAGGTTATATATTAGGAATAAAGATCTATAGATATAGATCTAGGAAGCTGCTTGGACTTTCCCAGTCTTTGTACATTGATACCATATTAAAGAAGTATAACATGGATAATTCCAAAAGAGGCTATCTACCAATAGGCATTGGAATTATTCTCATTAGGGAGGATTGTCCTAAAATACCTTAACAGAGAGAATGCATGACTAGGATCCCACACGCTAGTGCTGTGGGAGCTATCATGTATACCATGACATGTACACATCCTGATATGGCTTATGCACTTGGAGTGACTAGCTGATACCAGGCAAATCCCGGTGAGGAATATTGGAAGGCGGTAAAAACCATTCATAAATACTTAAGAAGGACTAAAGACCAATTCCTCATTTATGGAGATTCTAAATTAAAACTTGAAGGCTATACTGTGCAAGTTTCTCTTTAGATAGATGATAGCAAATTTGTTTCTGGTTATGAATTCACCTTAAATGATGATGTAGTGAGTTGGAAATTTTCTAAAGAGGCTATAGAAGCTGATTCAGTGACTGAAGCAGAATATATAGTAGCTAGTAAAGCTGCTAAGTAAGCTGTATGGATGTAAAAGTTCTTAACTGAACTTGGTGTGGTTCCTTCAATAGAAGATACAATTCCATTATTGTGTGACAACACTGGAGCCATTTCTCAAGCAAAAGAACCAAAATCATACCAAAAATTTAAACACGTTCTCCCAAGGGATCACTTGATAAGAGAAATCATTGGACGTAGAGACGTCTAGATTCAAAAGGTTGATGGAAAGGAAAATGCTCCATACCCATTCACTAAAGCTCTTGGTGCAAAAGAGTTTGACAAGCGCAAGTGAAAATTGGGAATGAAGTACAAGAGCGATTGACTCTAGTGCAAGTGGGAGATTGTAAGGGATATAATAGATATTCCATAAATTCAATCTCATATTTGATGATTTGAACATATTTTTGTGAACGTTATTCGATATAAAAATATATGGCATTCTTTTATCATAATTATTATTAATTGTTTGATTAATTTGATAAGGTCCTTGATTAAATTTTGAGGTTTGTTATTGTGATAGAGATCATGATAATGAGAGAAAAGACTCTTACAATTTAATCTAAATTTGTTCTTGATCGTAGGATTATTAATTTGGACATTAGTAATCCGGTTAGATCAATATTTATATGATCGTCTTTATGGGATAAAGATTAGTTGATCTCATTAACTAAATCACATAGATAGATGATGCATATAGATATATGTTCATTGAACCGGCTCATTGGATAATTCTTAATGGTTAGAATTGCCATAAACTGTCAATAGGATATTCTCTTGAAGAATGTGATGTAAGAATTTTTTTTGACCTGAGATCGTCATAGTAATTGACAAGTTATTTGTTGTGCTTTAATACTAGACACCTATGGCCCTAGAGCGATAGTTGAAAGGATATTGGGTACGATTGAATACTTGTAGAATTAGTGATTGATCAAGATGGAATCTGTCAACTCTTGGTAATGAGTTTAAGCTCCATGTTGTCATGAATTATTAACGACCAAATTAAGACCTTGGCCAGGGCAATTGAATGAAAGGAGAAAAGAGTTTCTTAGGTCATTCAGTGATGAATTATATTTGACATGAATACATAGTTGGTCACCTATTTGGATTTGACAGCTGAACCATATCTTAAGGTGACCCAGAGCTATAAGGACAGAAGGAATTACTATATTATTCTTCTACTAGTTCTTGAGAGTAAATTGTATACTTCATGCTATCGGGTCGTTAAGGAGTGTTGCTAGACGCCACCCTTTATTAGTATTGATGTGATCAATTTACTACCGGCTTAGTATTGAACTTATGGAGTCGCACACTAATGAGCGTTCTAATCTTTGCTAAAGGGTTAATTACTTTATTATTTGATAATTAAATTAAAGAATTTAATTAGTCAAATAAATTTAGTTATTAGTCCAAATGAAATATTATTATATTCTTTGCTTGTAACGACCAGACCGGTCGTTTTGAGTACCAGTGCTCCGTTCAACAGTCGGAGGCCATGAACAGCTTCATTTCAGGTATTATGACTTGTACGCGTGGTCAAAATTTGATTTCGGGAAATTCGGAGTTGATTTAGGAAGAGAATTCTCATTTCGGAAGCTTAAAGTTGAAAGAATGAACTAGGATTGGAATTTTTAGTAAACTACCTCGGAATCGGGATCTGGAAGTCCCAACAGGTTCGTATGATGATTTTGGACTTGGGCGTATGCCCGGATTGGGTTTTGGATAACCCGAGAGCATTTTGGCGCCTAATGTGGAAGTTAGCAATTTAGAAGAAATTTCATAAGTTTGTCTTGAAGTGCATTTCAGTGTTATCGATGTCCGTTTGGAATTCTGAGATTGGGAGTAGTCCTGTATAGTGATTTTGGAGTTGGGGCGCGATCGGAAGTGAATTCAGAGGTCCGTAGACCATTTTGAGGCCATTTGGCTAAAGATAGAAAGTTGAAGGTTTTTGGAGAGTTTGACCGGGGAGTTGACTTTTTGATATCGGGGTCGGAATCAAATTCCGGAAGTTGGAGCAGGTCCGTAATGTCGAATATGACTTGTGTGCAAAATTTGAGATCAATCGGACGTGTTTTGATAGGTTTAAACATCGGGAATAGAAGTTTGAAATTTTAAAGTTCATAAACTTGAATTTGGGGTGTAATTCGTGATTTTTGCGTTGTTTGATGTGATTTGAAGCCTCGAGCAAGTACGGAATGTATTTTGGGATTTGGTTGGTATGTTTGGTTGGGGTCTCGAGGGCCTCGGGTGGATTCCGGGTGGTTAGCGGATTAAAAATGGAATTTTGAAGAGGGCTGAAGGACCTGGTTGCTGGTATTTTCGCTTCTACGGTTGGTTGACCGCAAAAGCGGCACCGCAGAAGCGAGTTGGGAGCCACTAATTCAGATTTTGGTCCAATGCTTGAGGACCGTAGATGCGGTCTAATTTCCGCAGAAGCGGAACCGCATCTGCGGAAGGGGCATCGCAAAAGCGGATTTGAAGGCCCTGTGGAAGGACCGCAGATGCGGTCAAGGCTCCGCAAAAGCGGAACCGCATCTATGGTGATGCGATCGCAGGAGCGGAATGGGGCTTAGCCAGGGAAGCTGCAGAAGCGGCCTTATGACCGCAAAAGCGGAACCGCATAGGCGGTCAAAAGTTCGCAGAAGCGAAAATGACTGAAGGCAGTGGGTTATTTTAAAGCGTGGGTTGAATTCAATTCAATCCATTTTTCTTCCATGGGAGCGATTTTTGAGCATCTTTGGAGCATCCTTTCCATCATCAAGCATGGGGTAAGTAATTTCTACTGGTTTTATGTTAAATACAAGCTTATGCATGGGATTAATCATGGAAATTAGAGTAAATATTGAGATTTTGGTTGAAAACCTAGGAACTCATAATCTTGAATTTTAGCCACGATTTTGGGTATGGAATTAGGAGAAAATCATATGTTTGAGTTTCTAAGGTCATGGGTAACCTTTATCTTCGAGAAATTTTGGATTCCGGGCACGTGGGCCCGAGGGCATTTTGGACATTTCACAAACGGAGTTGGGAAATTTTATAATCTGAATTGTTAATAAGTATTTGAGTATAATCTCATTAGTTCATCGTTAAATTGGCTAGTTTGGGTGCATTATGCATTGGGTCAAGCCTTCGGAAGGATGTAGAAAGCCGATTTCGAGTCTTCGGAGCGAGGTGAGTCTCCTTTCTAATTCTGTGAGGGGGAAATTACCCCATAGGTGAGTTAAATTGATTCTGTGCTCCTAGTTGGGGGGCCTACGTGCGCACGAGGTGACGAGAGTCCGTGCGTAGCTACTATTATGATATTGTCCGGGTAGTTTAGGACCCAAAAGCATGCTTTATGTGGAATAAATGTGGAATCATTGATAGCCCAGATTGCTCAAATCACATTAAATTAATAATTGGATTTTCTAAAAGACTTAAGCTTCATTTTCTAAAATTTGTAAAGAGAATTGACCATTCCTGGATATTTGCTCCACGTTGATTTCCTGACTGTTTATCTGTATGTGTGTGTTTATTTTGGAACGGGCCGAACGCCTCGGCAGATTAATAGATGCATCTATAGGTGCGCCGTCGACCCTCAGCAAGTGCACATTTATTTCTGTTGGATCGGGCCGTCGCCTCGGTATGATTTGCGCATGCCTGTGTTGCTCCCTGAACTTAATTAAGTTATTATTGCCCTTTTGTGGCTTAAACATATTTGGATTATGTTTTAAAGAGAAATTCAGAAAATTTTTCCATGAAAGAACTACGTGTTTATTTGTTTCCTCTATTTGATTAGAATCATGTCTATAAAGAATAAATCCACGAATTAATATGTGTAAGGAGGATAAATGATCATTGGACCTTTAGAGCATGTCAAAGTTGACCATTTCGTCTCTACCCCTTCGGGATTAGGCGGGACACTCACTGAGTACACGTTGATTACATACTCATACTATATTTCTGTGTATTTTTATTGCACAGGTACACGTACACTTCTAGCAGCCTATTGGTGTTGCGGCATGGATAACTCTTGGACTAGGTGAGCTGCAAATTTGCGAGGCGACCTGCAGATAGTGTAGTTCCTTTCTGTACTTTGATTATTTATTTTCCGTCCACTGTATTTCGGACAGAGATTTTATTTTATTTCATTATCAGTAGTCGCTCATGCACTTGTGACACCGGTTTCTGGGATGGTTTTCGAAAGGTTTGATTTAATTGTTATTGTTAATTTGAATTGAAACAAAACTCTTTTATTGGTGGAAATGGAAGGAAATTTCTGAAATTTGATGTATTTAAAAAGGATTTTTAAATCGGTAATCTAATTGGCTGGCCTGACAGCGGTGTCCGGCGCCACCACGACCCTTAGCGGATTTTGGGTTGTGACAATGCTAGCACAGAGATTATAATTAATATTGTGAATGAATTGAAGTTTTCTATTTGGAATAGAAAATTAAATTATATCTTTTGGATGAAATATATATGTGATATATATAATATAAAATAATATTAATTTAAATAAATGTTATATATAAAATATTAATTAATTTACCAATTTGGAATTGGAAAGGTAAAGTGCACAAAGGACGTATAAATTGAATGATTCAACATTAATTTGGATTCACGAGAATCCAACTTTGACAATGGTTCGGCAGTCACGTTTTCGTTAAGACGCGATGTCAAATTTTCCATAAAATTTGATTGAAGTTTATTTTTGGAATAAACTTTTACCCTTAGAAAATTATCACCTCATTAAAATAGAAAGAGGGTTTAATTACAGGTGATGCTATATAAAGGGTGATGGAGAAAATTTGTTGCATTATTAATTTTTTAGAAGAAAAATCAATTTGTGAAAGTGAGAATACAATACAAAGCCAAGAGAGAAAATACAATTGCAAGAAAAGTGTTTCTTGTTCTTCTACCTTTGAGTTGAGATTTTTAAGAAAAATTTCAACACAATATTCTTCGTTTAATTTGTTCGCGGGTTTCGTTGATCAAAGAGTTGATAGCAAGGATCGGTCTCGCACTACTGAAAAATTGGTCTACGGGAACGGTTGCAAAACCGTTCCCACAGACGACCAAACCATTGCCATAGGGATATTGGAATGGTTTAAAGACCGTCACATCAGCCGCCATTCCCATAGGCCTGCTGGAACGGTTCTTGTAACGGTTTGCATTGCCGTGACAATAGATACGTCTCTTGCAACGGTTTTCCCGTTCTCTGTTGGAACAGTTATTTGTTTCAATGGGAACAGTTTAGTACCGTTACTGTATTTTTTATACAACGGTTTTAACCGTTACCATATTATTTAAAGCAACACTTATGTAAGCTATTGCTACGGTTGTGTTGGATATAGCTACAGTTTCTTTAGGCTATCGTAACGGTTATATTTGTATTTGGAACAATTTATGAGACCTATTACAATGGTTTACACTGTCTATTGGAATGCCATTTTTGTCCTATTGCAAAGGTTTTGATAGGCTATAGTATCAGTTCAGTTAAAACCAAAATATAGCACCTGTTATAAATAAATATTTATACATATAATAAATTATAATAACACTAAAATTTAAATACATCATAAAATAAAACTAGTAATAATACAAAATTATCCATCAAGCAAATAATATCCATAAAGCAAATGTTCTACCCCATGAGTGCATAAGTTTAGTACATTTCAAGATAGTAAATAAGTTTCAAAAATGTTGGTAACAAAAGATTCCTAGAACATCCATCTATAACAATACAAAATTCATTTCAAGTAAGGTCTAGTTCTTCATCGTCTTCATCATCCATTTTTTGATCTACTCCACCTACAAAAGAGGATAAGTAAAATTATTACCAAAATAAACCTTGCGCGGATAAGTAAATAACTAATTAAATACAAAAGAAGTGAACCAAGTAGAGTCTCAAAATCTATGTTCATATAAACTGTGAGGGGAAACCTGCATCATCAACCACAACCCATAAATGAAATGCAGTCAGATGTAAATTCTTCAACTCATTCCCTTACTATTATAGACATCAACACATATATTATAATAAATTTATGATAGATTTAACACCTGAAACAACCAAGAATGATGATTACCAATTACTAGTTAAACGGATAACATAATAATACATGCAGGAGATACATTATTAGACCTTTTGAATAACAGCCAAGAAGATATGAAAACTGAACATTTTCACAGTGAAGATGTAAAACAAATCTTGGCATTATAAAAAAATGAGCAGCCCAGTGCACTCAACTCCCGCTATGCGCAGGATCCGGACCACTGTGCACTGTGCACAAGGGTTGTATTGTCCCGAGCAGCAAGCAACTAATGTACATCAATTTTTAACCCATTTGCACCTGTGTTTTACTTCCTTATAAGTTGTACCCAATAAGAAGAAGCCAAGGATCTTTACAGGCAAAAACGGTGAACTTTTGCTCCTCTTTGTAATTGATACACTGTTGAACCATCTATTTACAACTGGAAGATTTCAGGATCCAACATTGCAATGAATTTTTCCTTTTAGATTAAATATGTTAGAGTTGTCATAGAAGTATAATATCTATTAGGCTAGCAAATTATAGAAAGCCTCATGTGTGCATGATTGGATTATGATGCATAGACAAAAGTTTGGTCAAATCATATACTTTGAGAGATGAAAACCAGAAGAAAAGTCGAAGAAACACAATAATTACCTAAAGACAAATCAAAGATACACAAGAATTACCTACTCTCAGTTGATCTAACCATGACTTACTAGTCTTAGAAGTGACAAGGAATGATAGCAACACAAATAGGTCAGTCAGATGTTGTCCAAGTTAAATTGCAGTGTGAAACTGTTGGAGTAAATTAGAATATATGCATTGATGTCTATGATAGTAAGGGAAGCAGCACGCAGACAAAGATTTTAAAGAGTTGATTATATCAACTCAGTAGTGATTGATGTTATATGCAAAATCCCAAGCAAGGAAGGAAGAGAAGAAGAAGTAGAAGAAGATGCATAACATTTGGTACGACCTTGAGTGTTACTACCAGCAGATGGTCGATTGTTTAGTTGAACAACAGCTTGTTGTGCAGAGGAAGCATCTACAGGTGAACGTACACTGAACATTAACATGTCAGGATCAAGTCGCAAATCTGGGTTCAGACGCTGAAGTCGTGTGATGCTGTTCATTATAATATTTTGTTCCATAGCATCCTTTTGTTCGTTCAACTTTTCATGCATTCTTTGTTGCATCCTCTCTTCCATTTCCTCTATTTTCTGCTCCATCCTCTCATCAGGATCTAAAGAAGATCCAAGATTCCATTTTTGCCCTTTTAACACAGTCTTGGTAACCCCTCGTCCGTACAATCTCACGCGACCTAGATGTTCAGGTCCATGACTGATACGAAAGCGTCAACTGAATGACTGCCATCTTCACTTTCTGAGTGGATTGTATTCTCTCCATTTCAGCCTACAAACCAAAAATGCGAGAAAAAAGAGTTTTAAATAACTAAAGTCATCACAATTTGCGTTCATAAGTTGTACTGAAATTTGGGTCAAATGTAACTGATTTTCACCCAATTTACTTAGAGTTACAGGGTGTTCAACCCATCACATTGAATATATATGAGTCTATTTTCTAAAGAAGTAAACTGTTTGTCAATACGACATCAGAGTAGAGAGAATATGCATTTTTGCGAGACTGTGGAGACTGGACCTTGAGTTGGTCTATCTCATAACTCAGAGAGGAAGTCAAGAATTAGGCTTCTTCTGGTTGTACTTTTCTTTGTACTTTTTTGATGTAATTTATTATTCTGATTTCTAATAAGTTGTAATAAATATTTGGAGCTGGCTAGTGAAAAAAAGGTGGGTAACTATGCATGCAAGGGTAGAAATCATGCATATAAGGTGTTTTGGCTTCTGTGTATTCAAAGTTCACCTACAAATCATGCCTATAGGATGTTTTAACTTCTGTATATTCAAACTTCACCTAGAAATCATGCCTATAGGGTCTTTTAACTTATGCGTATTCAAATTTTACCTAGAAACCATGCTTGTGGGGTGTTTTAACTTGTGCATATTCATACTTCACCTAGAAGCCATGCCTATAGGAATATTTTAATTCTGCATTATTCAAACTGCATGTAGATGCCATGTCTGTAAGGTTTAAAACAAGTTTCTGCATTTAGATACTATGTCTATAAGGTTTAAAATAAGTTTCTGCATTTAGATACCGTGTCTATAAGGTTTAAAATAACTTTCTGCATTTAGACACCATATCTATAATGTTTCAACAATTAGATACCACGTCTAAAATTAGCAATGCCTAAAAATCATTCCTATAGGGATCCTCGAGCAATTTTGATTAGTTTTCATTCGCAGTCAACGTTAGATATAAAATCAGTAATAGTAGATACTATAACCTACAGAACATGTAACCAACTTATTTAATTTTTGTACATTCAGCATCTCTTTTAATAATCTAAGTCCCTCGCTTAATGAATTTAACAAGTATGCATATAGGACTTCAAATAATTCATTTCGAGCCTTACTATCTAATCACCTTCGAAAATCAATATATATCATGCCTATAGGACTCCGTCTAAACACTTAGGCAATCCTTAGAGTAATAACTGTAAACTGAATCTGTTTCTATTAATCATTACAACCAGCAGGCAGGACTGATTCGTACTTCTTATCTGAGTTATGTAATAAACCAATCTGCCTCAATATTTAAACCCCCTCGTCTTTGGTATTTTTAATCAGACCTAAAAAGTATGTGTAATTCATGCTAATTATACAACAACAACAACAACAACAACGACCCAGTGAAATCCTACTAGTGGGGTCTGGGGAGAGTAGTGTGTACGCAGACCTTACCTCTACCCCGAAGGAGTAGAGAGGCTGTTTCTGAAAGACCCTCGGCTCAAGAAGACAAAAAGACAAAGAATTAGCATATAATTCATGCTAATTATATGCTTTCTTTATTTAATGAGGTACATATAAGCCTTTGTTTGTTTATATGCTTTCCCCCAAAATATGCCATATGTGTTTTGTATGTCGCCTTAGAGTTTTTACCTTTGAAAATTCAAATAAGACTAATATCCCTCCCTTTTTAGGATTAGTAGTCCTAAGTGCCTCCAGGACTGATAGGAGTGGTATGGGTAATAACATGCAATAAGTAATCGAGACCAATCCATGCTTTAAATACCTTAACGGGGTGGGAAGGGTAGATATGGATATGATGACCACGCGATAATGTCACGTGTAGCCCCTCATTGAGGAGTGATTACCGGACATTGTATGGAGTGATCCATATTTTTAATAAACCTAGGACCCCCCTTCCTTTATTCTTCATTTCTTTTCTTTCAGTTTTTTAATTCCTTATTTAAAAAATCAGCTCTTTTAATTATTCTTCTAAACTTTGTTTATTTTCAAACCATTATGTGTTGAATCCCCTCTTATTTGAGCCTTATTTGCCTATATGCTAATTTCACCCCAATTCACAATAATTATTTGGCTGGGAACCACACTAGTGAATTCTGAGGGACGCGTAACACCTTCCCCTTAGAATAATTTTAAGCCCTTACCCTATCTCTGGTTATCAAACAAACTTAGAGTTAAATCTCTATTGGTGTCCTAATGCACCCTACTCATTAGGTGGCGACTCTTCAAATGCAAACCCAATTCCCAAAAGGAATGATTTATCCCTCCAAATGTCATAAACCCGATTTCGCGAGAAAAGGGGTCGCGACATCATGGCGACTCTGCTAGGGATATTATCTAGGCTTTTACCATTTCAGATTATTATTGTGAATTTATATCTCTTTGTGTGCAATTACTTGTTTAATTTCTTTAAGCATTAAGTCCATTTTTTTCCAAATTGCAAAACTGACTTGTCTTATTGTTTTTTTCCTTTACTATTGCTTTAAAATTCTGAAACTGTTGTATTTACTGCTTTCTAAACATGCAAATACATGTCAATATGCTTTTAATTTTTGCATAGTCATGCTCAACATCATATTCCACTCATGCCAAACAAATACCACACCAACGCTTGTAATGAGTGGTTGTGCTCTTCCGATATTATCTCCCCCTAAATTCGGCAAAGGCATATTTACAGTAAAACCAGTCGATCAACAGTGTAATTGATGGTTCCGTGCCTTCCTCCTTGAGTTGTCTGCTCAAGGGTACCAGTCTAAAACCCCATAGAAACCTTACTCTGTTTAACTATGCATGCATCAAGGTCAAAGCTAGCCGAGTCAGTTATGATGTTCGCATAGTGAATCTTTAAGATAGCCTTGTCAAAAGTCCACTGGGTTTCCCTAAGACCTAAACAGACATCATCACGTTCTGTGCATTTATTTAGAGAACTAAATGCTTTTATGCTAATTATTGATATTTAAATAGTCGAGTCCCATGTAGGTAAGGGCCTAACCTATTTGTCTTGCAGAAATATGAGGCATGAAGTCTCAAGAATCGGCATGGTCACAAATATCCACCCAAAATTGCTAAGCTGGTGGGAGGATCTTCACGCTAGTGATCAGACTTTTGTCCGAAAATATCTAGGAAACCTACCTTCCCTCCTGGAAATCCAACCCAACAACAAGATCATAGAAGCTGCTACTCTATTCTGGGATTGCGAGAGGTCCGTATTACGCTTCGGGGAAATTGAGATGACACCCTTGCTAGAAGAAATAGGAGGATTGGCCGGTATACCATGGGAAACTCCGAGTTTGTTAATGCCTGAGAACTGCAAGGGCAGGGGTTTCCTCAAAATGATGGGTCTAAAGAAGAATCCAAAACTGACATGCTTGAAGGATTCCTACATCCCTTCTTATTATTTATATGACAGGTACAGCCACAACAAATCTTACAGTACATTTCCTGATGAGTTTGCCATCACATCATTGGGGAATATTCACCGAAGGGTCTTCCAATTCATGTTTTGTTTCCTGGGGATAATAGTGTTTCCAATAAAGAAAGAAAGGATCCATACCAGATTGGCTATGGTAACTAAAACTCCAATGGCAGGATTTGGTGGGCAGCCATTCAATATTGTGCCCATGATCATTGCGAAAATATATCGAGCCTTGGAGAAGTGACAACAAGGAGCCAAACACTTCGAAGGTTGCAATTTGCTACTCCAGCTCTGGCTCATGGAGCATCTCCAAAGGTGAATACTGACAAGAGATTCTGCCAAGGGACTGAGATGATCATATAGCCTTCCATCATCCAAGGCGAATGAATTACATGCCCAAAATGTTCGCTCAACCAGCGAATGCTAAAGAATTGGTTGAACTTATTGAAAATATGACTAAGGACCAGGTATAATGGATGTTCGAGTGGTTTCCAAGCGAGGAGTTCATCGCCCGATCTAGAGATGCACCTTTCCCGATATTGATCGGCCTGAGAGGAACATACTCTTACGTCCCTCTTCGGGTTATGAGGCAAGCTGGTAGGGAGAAGGTTGTACCTAGGATACAAGATTAGTCATTTTCGGGCCGAATTCCATGACGATGATAGCCCTTACAAGTGCCAAGCTCAGCATATGTAGCACTGTAAAATCGACACGTGAAGGGATACCATCGAGCCAGATAGATACCGCGTTGGTTGTGCTCCCTACTATTTAGGTTAGCTGGAGGATAAACGTGATGGCATGGGCCAACCTAGGTTTGTTCGAGGTCACAAGATCATAGATGAAAAGGCCAAATCACAGGTCAAGTATAATAAACTATGCAAGAGTATCCGAGAATGTGAAAGTGAGCACCGTGAGATACAAGAAGCCAACCAAAAGCTGATTGAAGAGTGGAAAGACATGGTTGTCAGTGCAAACAAGCGACTGGGATACTTGGAGCAGGGCATAGTGGAGCTGGAAAGGAAATTCCTCAAAAGAATCGAGGATTGCCAAAATGCTTAAGGAAACGAGGGCGGACATCTAGCTAGAGCCTACCTATTTCTGGGACTTCGCGATTAGGAAAGCTGTTTGACGGAGACAAAGGCCGAGTTTGGGCAAGATCCTTATGGGACCAAATAGATAGGAGTTTTTCTCTTTTTTATGGAATGCAATAAGGCTAATGGCCATTAGTGACTTTTATTTCCTGTTATTTATTGTTGATTTGGGATTCGTCTTATTTTTTATCAATAAAATGAGCATTTAGCATTCCAAGTTCTCCAAATCAACTTGTCGCTAGGCCTACCTCGGGCACAAAGAGGTCCCCAAATTAGGACACGGTTTATATTCTGCATTATACATTTAAATATTGCAGCATCTTTTTATGATTCTCACTAACTTGTTAACTTTTTGTTTTACTTTTTGTTTATTTAGTCCCCTCCCCAAAGGATAGTTTGTGCATTCTGGCAACATTATCTTATTCTACGAGATCTAGGGGCCCTCCACCCATTCGTCCTCTTATTCTCGTCAAAAACAAGAACAAAGTGTCGAATGCCCCTTTTTTTAAAGGCGAAATCGGGTTTACGACATTTGGGCGGACAACTCTATTCCTTTTGGGAATTTGGGTTTGAGATTTAGAAGAGTCGCCACCTAATGATTAAGTGCATAAGGACACTAAAAAATTAAAAAAAAAAAGAAGAACCAGAGAATGGGTAAGGGCTTGAACTTATCTCAGGGGGGAAGGTATTAGGCACCCCCCAAGATCCACTAGTGTGGTTACCAGCCATGCTACAATTGTGAATTTAAAGAGAATAAACATACAAGATGACTTCCACATAAGGATTACGAGTAGGAATGCATAAAGGTTAAATAAACATGCTGAAGTTAGGGAATATGTGGCTACATAGTTGTTTAAAAGAATGTATAAGTGAAGAAAAATAAAGTAACTAATGCAAATAATTAGACAAAGAAGTGAAATAGGTGGAAATTTTAGAAGGAAAACAGTGTTGGAAATTTCAATGAGGTTTCAATGGATTTGAAGCGAAATACAAGGTTTAAAGAACTGGAAACTGATGGTTTAAAGGAAACAATAATGAAAGTACACAAAGAAGGAGAGGGTCCTAGGTTTATAAACAACATGGATCATCCACGCAACACCCGGTAACCAATTATACACGTGGTGTTATCGCGTGATCATCATATCCATGTCTACCCTTCCCTACCTTGTTAAGGTATTAAAGTGCGGGATAGTATCATTACTTATTTTATGCTATTACCCATCTCGATTCTATCAGTACCGGAGGCATTGAGACTACTAATCCTAAAGGGGAAGGAGTTGGGCTTTTTAGTAGTTTAAAAGGATAAAATCTAGGCGACAAACAAACGCAATCAAATAAGGGAGAAGCAAACAACAGTTTAGGCTCAAACAGGCCTCCTCACTTAAAGTCAAATATATAGCATGACTTCAAATACTAGTTATGGTTTGAATTAAATTTAAAAGCATTGGGACAGGCTAATTTATCACATATTTCTCAGATGAGGAGTCTGAATAACCCTTGTCTGGTTGTAGTTATCAAAGCTGACACAGTTAATCAATTACCTAATGGTTTGCCTAAGTGAGACCTATAGGCATGGTATCTAACAGAGCGTACTGATTTTAAAGAAAGGGATCACTATTTTTATAAACAAAAGATCTATAGATTTTAAACGACCTTATGACCGGTTTTGGACGAGGCAGATTCTATTGATTATTCCTATTGGCAAGTTATCTGGCGTTATTGTTTTTAAATGATTACATAGATGCAAGAGTCGTATAGGCATGGTATCTAGAATGAAGTTGATTATTAGACCTATGATTGTTTGCCTAATGACATGTATTTGAAGAAGCACAGAAGAACCAATGATCATGATTTCTATACGCAGAGATGCAGAGACTTAGAGACAGGATTTTTATATGCAGAAATTCAGAAGTTTGTAAATAACCTATATGCATGCTGTGTCCGTGAGTGCAAGAATTGGAAAATCCTATAGGCAAGTTATCTAAGATGAGAATGCAGAAGTTTATATGTAACCTATAGGCATGTTGTCTATGTGAGTGCAAGAATTGGAAAATCCTATAGGCAAGTTATCTACCCTTTGCATTCAATCATTCCCACCCCTTTCCACTAGCCATCCCCAATAGTTAGTACAAAATATTACATACCCGAAGGAATCAGAAAAAAAAGAAAAGTAAAATTACATCAGAAGCTCCAGCTACAACCAACCAGTCTAATTCAGACTCAAAGTCCAACAATATGAGATAAACCAACTTCCAGGATCAGATTTCCAAAAGCCTTTCTCATCCTTTAGGTGTATCAAAGTTTCAAGGAGCTTCGTGAACTCCAGACAATGCTTACACCCAATTACATTGCAGAATTAATATTATGGTGCAGTGTGGAATGACCAGCCCTTTAATGTCCCAGTTTTGAGGGAGCTCAAGGTCCCAAATCAAGGCTCATAAGAGGGGGGCAGAACTTAAGAGTCTAAGAATAAGTGTAAGTGCATAGGGGGGAATTAGGGAGAGCCATGGCAGGTTGGTGGTCATTTCCAGCCATTGGGAATGCTGACACACCCCTGACAAGCCTATCAGCCAAATCTAGGGAGTTAGTATCCATTGCGGATCAGGTTCTAACCTGGGCAGTAATTTGGATACTGCCAGGCCATGAGCCATAACTCAAACACGTAGAAGGGAATAGGGGGTAGGGGCTCATAACAGAAACAGATGCAAGGAAAGAACATAATTAATTTAATCACTGAACATGTGCAGCAAAGTAAACAAGAATGCTAAAACTATAAAGTAAACACATAGAGGTGAGGAAAAAATTAAATCGGAACATACAAGTCTCAGAAGAAATAAGTAAAATAGTAGTCTTGAAAAAACCAAATTGCAAGCAGAACAGTTCTAGAAGATTCCAAGTAAAGAAGAGTATTGAATTCAAAACAGTATTGCAAGTGTGCAAGTATTTTAAAGACTAGTGGTGTGAAGGTAATCTGAAGAAAGAAGTCGTAAGTTGTTGTTGTAAGCTGCAAGGTGTCTTAAAAATGCAAGAGGGCAATCCCCTTTATAGTGCAGAAAGCAAGCAAGAAAGCCAAGAAAATATTATTGAAATCAATCTCTCTTTGGTTAAGGGATTTTGATTCCAACGGGTAAAAATTAGTTAAAGAAAGAAAATTTGATTAAAACCTTTCAAAGTAGCACAAAAGAGGTAAATACATAGAACTTATTTAAGGAAAACAATCAATAGTACACGATTTGTGACAAATATTGAAAGGGTATCAATCAAACAGCCATGAAACCAAAATTACAAGTTCAATTGGAATGAACCAAGTGAAGAAAGGTAAAGGAGGTTCAATCAAAGAAAATCAGTGACGATTTATCAGCCTTATTAAAAGGATTTCAGAATCAATCACTTAGTTTGTGAAAACCTTTTTGAAAGAGGAATTTTCTCGTGTATAAAGCATACCAATCAAACAAAAGGAACTGTCAAGTTATTTAGGAAAAGAGTCTATCATTGAAAGCCTTAGAGACACAAGCAAAAAGAGATTCAATTTCAGTTATAGAGTCACCATGAGTCTGGAAGCCTAGGGTCCCAAAGTGGAACCCTAATACCTCTTGCCAAAGAAAACCTCCAAATCTTAGGGTTTCAAATCGAGTCAAACAATAGAGATGAGCAAGCAGGCCATCAAAAGAGGCTCAGAAGTCTCTTCCAAAGCTTATGAAAGACAAACACACACGAGAGAAAGAACACTAATTCAAGTTCATGAGACCAAGTTTGAGAAAACTCGGAGTTGAAACAAATCCAGAAGAACGAGATGATACGAGTTTTAAATAAAAATAGAGTAAACATGCATAGTAGAAACATAAACAAAACTCAGTAAAGTGAACAAAATCAAACAACTCTAACATGAACACACATATAGCAAAGAATAAGGATTAACAACACGAATTAACATGCGAGTACAAGAATAATAACGAAAATAGAAGATTCTTGCATAATAGAAAAGAAACAAGAGATCAAACTCATGCGTAGTAAGAGGAAAACATACGAGCATAACACAAACAAACACACGTGAAGAAAGAACAGGAAGAATCAGAAAGATATTTGAAGGAATTTTTCAGAAACCCTAAAATTGAAATTGAAAGATTTTTGAAAAAGAAATTTGGGGAAAACCTAAAAAATGTCAAATAACTCCTAGACATATCACAGATCTAAGAAAAAAAAATAGAGGAGTACAGAAACTCTGACGTCTTAGAGTTGTACAGAAAACCCTAGCAACGATAAAGGTCTTGAGGAAAGTCAGATCCTGAGTCGAAGAGACTAATTTTGCTTGAGCATGCCGGAATAATGGTCGGGGAAACCATAGATCTGTAGATCAGAGGAGGATCCAAAGGGAACTATCAGAGTCGGGCTTCAATGCCTTGAGTAACTTAGGTTCAATGGTGTTAGAGGGTGAGTATATGCCATTCATAGCTTGAAACGCCATGGATTCCGGTGGAAACATGGTAGAATTAGGTAGGAGAAGATTAAGGTTTCGGAGTGCTGGAGAGTGTTTGAGAGACAAAGGGGTTTCAAAGGCAGCGTCTAAGATAGAATTAGGTTAGGGGTTTAGGAATTAAAAAAGGAAAGTAAGATTTACGGTCCTTGATCAATATGATCAACGGCCTGGATTAAAGGGGAGTCGGGTGGGTTTTTTAAAGCGGGTCGAGGGTTGGGTTAAAATTGGTATTGTATTGGTTTTAATTTGGGGTGGAATTGGGGTCAAATTAAGGCTAACATTGAAAGGAAATGAGGCTGTAATTGAAATAGAATGGGCTAAATGTTAAATAGCTAATTTTCTTCTTTTTATTTTATAAAAATAGCGATAATGATTTTAAAAGTAAATTAAAAACAATGAGTCAACATATACTATATAAATATTAATCTACAAATACTGTAAATAATTTTATAATTATAAAATGCTATTAATCTTAAAGTAGGCTATAATTGCAGTTATATGCAATTTAGTCTTTTAAATACCGTCTAAATTTGTAAAAAATATACAAAAATTACCTTAATTATATTTTGGTGTAAATATGAGAATAAAAAAAAATTATTCACCAAAATGATAATCTTGGAAATAATTATTGGATTTTGTTCTGATAAAATAGAAAACAAATTGATTTAAAAATATTAAAAAATTATGAAAAAATACCAAAACTCTTGGGCATGCTTATATATGCATGTACATGCTATTTTAAAAGTATTATGCATATAAAAATACATGGATAAAAATTAGGTATCAACAGCTGCCCCTCTTTACCCGGGAAGGATGAAAGAGTTGTCGGGTAAAGATATGATGTCCAATTTTGATTGAATGAAACAATTTGAAGAATTTTGACCGCGCTTTGGTTCCTCAGCTGCCTACATATCCTTGGTCTTATAGGAATCAGGCCATATGAAGTTCAGGATCCATTGGCGAAATATGCCGATGGAGATTTTCGAAAAGCAGACGCGATGTTCAGGTTGAGAAGGATGGTCAGAGTCTAATAGGCTGCGGGAACTGGAGCGGGATCGCTCCTGCCGAGATGGCCATTGCTAGCCGGTTTACCTACAAATGAGCAATACAAATATATATTGTGCATAAACTTAAACGTGATGTAAGTTCCCATTGGACCATGAATGCTGTCTTTGGACGGTTTGGATGACGTCCTTGGACTATGGTATCCTGGCCCATGAAACACATAATAAAGGATTCGCAGGCTATGAAATGATGCTCTCGGGCTATGAGTATGATACCTCCGAACCATGATGCCTTTGAATAATACTACGCAGAGATAAGACGGGGTCCTCAGGCCATGGCATGATGTTCTCGGGCTACGAAAATAGTACCTCTGAACAATGAAGCCTTTGGACTATTTTGGCGATATTTCAGCCCATGAGATGCAGGATTTGGCGATCTTTCAGCCTATGCAAGACTTAAATAAAATGGCGATATTTCAGCCGATGGTAGGTGTAAAATATAAGTGGCGATCTTTCCGCCGCTGCTAAGTGTAAATAAAAAATGGCGATATTTCAGCCGATGCAAAATTTAAACGAAGTGGCAATATTTCAACCGATGCAAGATGAAGTGGCGATATTTTATCCGATGTAAAGTGTAAATATAAATGGCGATATTTCAACCGATGATGATGGAGACAGAGCTTAGTCTCGGAAGGCAGAATAGTAGCCTTATGCAATGCAAGGAGTGCAGATGGAGGTAGAGCATAACCTTGGAAGGCAGAATAGTAGCCTTATGCAATTATGGTGACAGAGCCTAGTCTCGGAAGGTAGAATAGTAGCCTTATGCAATGCAAGGAATGCAAATGGAGGTATAGCTTAATCTCGGAAGGTAGAACAGTAGCCTTGTGCAATTATGGAAACAGAACTTAGTCTCGAAGGCAGAATAGTAGCCTTATACAATAATAGAGACAGGGCTTAGTCTCGAAAGGCAGAATAGTAGCCTTATGCGATACAAGGAATGCAAATGGAGGTAGAGCTTAACCTTGAAAGGCAAAAAAGTTTCCTTATGCAATTATGGAGGCAAAGCTTAGTCTCGGAATGCAGAATTGTAGCTTTATGCAGTTATGGAGACATGGCTTAGTCTCGAAAGGTAGAATAATAGCCTTATGCAATGCAAGGAATGCAAATGGATGCAGAGCTTAACCTCAGAAGCCTTATGCAAAATATGCGAGATGAATAGTAGTGAGAGATTCTTAGCTGATAGCGGATAGCTGGTTGCCGATTGTGATATTGTGGCTCCTGGGGACATCGTGTATGGAAATTGGTTGTGAAATGATAATTTCATGGGTTGTATTCCTGAGAGTACGCGTGTATAAATGTATTTGATGATTTGTGACTTGGGTGCATGCATCCAAAGAAAAATAGTGAGTTTTGTGAAGGGACGAGTTAGTTTTTATTCCTGCTGGCTTTGCTTGACTGGCTCAGCTCTGTTTATGGTGATACTGTAGGTACCCTTGGGGCAGCATTGTCAAACAAAGCAATTTTGATAATAAGCATGCGTGAGTTTTGTTAAAGGTATGATATATGTATATATATTTTAAGAAATAGCTTTTAGATGAACCAACGACCGCGACGTGATTCAAAACATTGCGACCTTTCTTGCTACAGAATTTTGAGGTCCTTCCTCAAAATTCTACCCCAATTTAGCGGGTTGATGTTTCTGACGACTGCTTGCAATGATCGGCTAACATTACTTTGGAATTTTAAGGGTCCTCCTCAAAATTCTGCCCCAATTTCCAATTGTAGGGGAAAATCAAAATTTTATTGAATTGTGATCGAGCCCATAAGGCTACCTACGTATCCCCTCTTAAACGGGAATCAGGTTAGACATAGTTCAAATTACATAATGAGATCATAAATGGTTGCACATAGTATCTCTTGGCTACATCAGAATTTATTAGTTTTGGCCAAACTTCTCCGTCCATTTCTGCAAGTATGAGGATTCCTCCTGTCAGAACCCGATGAACCATGTATCGACCTTGCCAGTTAGGGGAGAACTTCCCTTTGGCTTAATCTTGATGTGGAAAAATCTTATTTAAGACCATCTACCCTGGTGTGAATCGTCTTGGTCTGACTCTCTTGTTGAAGGCTCTGGTCATTCTATATTGATAAAGCTGACTGTGGCAAACTGCATTCATTCTCTTCCCATATATAAGAGCTAACTGTTCGTAACGGCTCTTCACCCATTCTGCATCATCGATTTCTGCTTTCTGTATGATCCTTAGGAAGAGAATTTCTACCTTGGCAGGAATGACCGCTTCCGTACCATAAACCAACGTATAAGGCATTGCACCAGTTGATGCGCGGACTGTGGTGCGATACCCTAACAAAGCAAATGATAGCTTCTCATGCCACTTCTTATGCTTTTCTACTATATTTCTAGGTATCTTCTCAATATTCTTATTAGCGGCCTCTATTGCTCCGTTCATCTGAGGCGTGTAGGTTGTGGAATTCTTGTGTTTGATCTTGAAGGTTTCGCACATGGCTTTCATCAAATCACTGTTGAGGTTTGAACCATTGTTAGTAATGATTGATTTTGGAATCCTGAATCGACAGACGATACGGTCTCAGAAAAGTCTACCACGACTTTCTTGGTCACTGCTCTATAAGATGCTGCTTTAACCCATTTGGTGAAATAGTCAATTACTAGGATAAACCTGTGCATGTTTGATGTGGCACGTTCGATTGGTCCGATAACATCCATCCCCAAGCACCGAACGGCCATTGGGAGCTTGTTGCATTAAGCTCATTTGGAGGCACTTTTATCATGTCTGCGTGGATTTGACAGCGGTGGCACTTTCGAACATACAGGATGCAATCTGTCTCCATAGTCATCCAAAAATAACCTGCCTGGAGTATTTTTTTGGCTAAGACAAACCATTCATAAGGGGACCAAAGGTCCCGGTATGAATTTCCTCTTGTAGTTTGGATGCTTCCTTTACGTCAACACACCTTAGCAAACCAAATCCGGAGTTCTCCTATACAGGATTTCTCCGTAGTGGAGGAAATTTTTGAACAATCTTCGAAGTGTGCATTTCTGAGTAGCATTTGCGAGCTTTGGATATTCTCCTTTGACTAAAAATTCCTTGATGTCTTGAAACCAAGGCTTTCAATCTGCTTCTTCCTCAATATCAGCACAGTAACCTGGCTGATCATAGATCTTCACTAGAATAAGGTCTATGAAGTTCTTATTTGGATGCTGAATCATAGATGATAGGATGGCTAATGCATCGGCAAACTCATTTTGGACTCTGGGGACATGCCGGAATTCTGTCTTTGTGAACCTCTTCCTCAACTCCTATACATGATGCAGATACGGGAGTATCTTGGAGTTCTTGTTCGCCCATACTTCTCGGACCCGATGTATAAGAAAATTCGAATCTCCAATTACTAGTAATTCTTGGACGTTCATGTCAATGGCCATCTTGATCCCCAAGATGCAAGCTTCGTACTCGGCTATATTATTGGTGCATGGGAACTTGAGCTTGGCGGTATTTGCAGAAGCGCAGAAGAACTTATGATCATGATTTCTATATGCAGAGATGTAGAGACATAGAGACAGGATTTCTATATGTAGAAATGCAGAAGTTTGTTAATAACCTATAGGCATGCTGTCTCTATGAGTGCACGAATTGGAAAATTCTATAGGCAAGTTATCGAAGATGAGAATGCAGAAGTTTATAGGTAATCTATAGGCATGATGTCTATGTGAGTGCAAGAATTGGAAAATCCTATAGGCAAATTATCTACCCTTTGCATACAATCATTCCCATCCCTTTCCACTAGCCATCCCCAATAGTTATTACAAAATATTACAGACCCGAATGAATCAGAAAAAAAGAAAAGTAAAATTACATCAGAAGCTCCAGCTACAACCAAATAGCCTATTTCAGACTCAAAGTCCAACAATATGAGATAAACCAACTTTCAGGATCAGATTTCCAAAAGCCTTTCTCATCCTTTGGACGTGTCAAAGTTCCAACGAGCTTCGTGAACTCCAAGTAATGCTTACACCTAATTACATTAAAGAATTAGGATTATGGTGCAGTGTAGAATGGACAGCCCTCTAATGTCCCAGTTCAGAGGGGGCTACAGGTCCCAAAGCAAGGCTCATAAGGGGGGGGGGGGGGCAGAACTTAAGAGTCTAGGAATAAGTGCAAGTGCATAGGGGGGGAATTAGGTAAAGTCATGGCAAGCTGGTGGTCATGCCTAGCAATTGGGAATGCTGGAACATCCCTCACAAGCCTGTCAGCCAAATCTTGGGAGTTATGATCCATTGAAGATAAGGTTCTGACCTGGGCAGTAATTTGGATACTGCCAGGCCATAAGCCTTAACTCAAACACATAGAAGGGGATAGAGGATAGGGGCTCATAACATAAATAGATGCAAGGAAAGAACATAATTAATTTAATCACTGAACATGCGCAGGCAAGTAAATAAGAATGCTGGAACTATAAAGTAAACACACAGAGGTGAGGCAAAAATTAAATCAGAGCATACCAGTTTCAAAAGAAATAAGTAAAACAGTAGTATTGAAAAAACCAAATTGCAAGTAAAGCAGTTCCAAAAGAATCCCAAGTAGAGCAGAGTATTGAATTCAAAACAGTATTGCAAGTGTGCAAGTATTTTAAAGATTAGTGATGTGAAGGTTGTGTGAAGAATGAAGTCGTAAGCTGTTGTTTTAAGGTGAAAGGTGTCTTAAAAATGCATGAGGGTAGTCCCCTTTATAGTGCACAAAGCAAGCAAGAAAGACAAGGAAATATTATTTAAATCAGTCTCCCTTTGGTTAAGAGATTCTAATTCCAATGGGTAAAAACTAGTTAAGGAAAGAAAATTTGATTAAAATCTTTCAAAGCAGCACAAAAGGGGTAAATACACAGAACTTATTTAAAGAAAAGAATCAATAGTACACGGTTTGTGACAAATATGGAAAGGGAATATATCAAACATACATGAAACCAAAATTACAAGTTCAATTTGAATGAACCAAGTCAAGAAAGGTAAAGGAAGTTCAATCGAAGAAAATCGGTGACGATTCGTTAGCCTTATTAAAGGGATTTCAGAATCAATCACTTAGTTGGTGAAAACCTTTTTGAAAGAGGAATTTTCTCATATATAAAGCATACCAATCAAACAAAAGGAACTGTCAGGTTATTTAGGAAAAGTGTCTATCATTGAAAGTCTTAGAGTCACAAGCAAAAAGAGATTCAAGTTCAGTTACAGACTCATCATGAGTCTGTAAGCCCAGGGTCCCAAAGTGGAACCCTAATACCTCTTGCCAAAGAAAACACCCAAATCTTAGGGTTTCAAATCGAGTCAGACAATAGAGATGAGCAAACAGGCTATCGAATGAGGCTTAGAAGTCTCTTCCAAAGCTTATGAGAGACAAACACACACGAGTGAAAGAACACTAATTCAAGTTCATGAGACCAAGTTTGAGAAAACTCGAAGTTGAAACAAATCCAAAAAAAAGAGATGATACGAGTTTTAAATAAAAGTAGAATAAACATGATTAGCAAGAACATAAACAAAACTCAATAAAGTGAACAAAATCAAAGAACTCAAACATCAACACACATATAACAAAGAATAAGGATTAACAACGCGAATTAACATGCGAGTACAAGAATAACAACGAAAAGAGAAGAGTCTTGCATAATAGAAAAGAAACAAGAGATCAAACTCATGCGTAGTAAGAGGAAAACATACGAGTATAACACAGACAAACACACATGAATAAAGAACAGGAAGAATCAGAAAGATATTTGAAGGAATTTTTCAGAAACCCTAAGATTGAAATTGAAAGATTTTTGAGAAAGAAATTTGGGGAAAACCTAAAAAATGTCAAATAACGCCCAAACATATCACAAATCAAAGAAAAAAATAGACGAGTACAGAACCTCTGACGACTTAGAGTTGCAGAGAAAACCCTAGCAACGAGAAAGGTCTTGAGGAAAGTCTGATCCTGAGTCGAAGAGACTCATATTGCTTGAGCATGTCGGAATAATGGCCGGAGAAGCCATAGATATGCAGATCTGAGGAGGATCTGAAGAGAACCATCAAAGTTGGGCTTCAAAGCCTTGAGTATCTTAGGTTCAATGGTGTGAGAGGGTGAGTATAGGCCATTCATGGCCTGAAATGCCATGGATTCCGGTGGAACGTGGTAGAATTAGGTAGGAGATGATTAGGGTTTCAGAGTGCTGTAGAATGTTTGAGAGATGAAAGGGTTTGAAAGGCGGCATCTCAGATAAAATGAATTAGGTTAGGGGGGTTTAGGAATTAAAAGAGGAAAGGAAGATTTACGACCGTTGATCAAAATAATCAACGACCTAGATTAAAGGGGAGTCGGGTGGGTTTTTAAATTGGGTCGTGGGTTAGGTTAAAATTAAAATTGGGTTGGTTTTAATTTGTGGCGGAATTGGGGTCAAATTAAGGCTAAAATTGAAAGGAAATGAGGCTATAATTAAAATAGAAATGGGCTAAATGTTAAATAACCAATTTTCACCTATTTATTTTATAAAAATAGTGATAATGATTTTAAAAGTAAATTAAAAACACTGAGTCAACATATACTATATAAATATTAATCTAAAAATACTGGAAATAATTTTATAATTATACAATGCTATTAATCTTAGAGTAGGCTATAATTGCAGTTATATGCAATTTAGTCTTTTAAATACCGAATAAATTATTAAAAAATATACAAAAATCATCTTCATTATATTTTGGTGTAAATATGAGGATAAAAATTAATTATTCACCAAAATAATAATCTTGGGGATAATTATTGGATTTTGTACTGATAAAATAGATAATAAATTGATTTAAAAATCTTTAAAAATTAGGAAAAAGATACCAAAACTCTTGGGCATGCTTATATATGCATCTACACGATATGTTGAAAGTATTTTGGATATATAAATACATGAGAAAAAATTGGGTATCAACACAAAGGGAAGATGGAAGATTTGAACAACGCCAAAAAGAAGAACTCAGCTAAATGGGTAGAGGTCACTCATGGTCAGGGTACTCTAGTTCCTAAAGAAAATGCATCCCAACTTAAACAAAAGCTGCTGAAATTCAAAGCAGAACTTGATCAGGTTCGGAATCTGGCAAATTTTCCATTTTCCATCACCACTTCAGATGTTCATTTTCGTAATGCTCAGAACCCCACACCGCCACAAAATATCCCAAAGCCATAAAAATCATCCCGCTCCTCACCACTACTACAACACCTGCCATATTTCCAATAATACGCCGCTGCTCATCCTAGAACCTCAAAACTCCACAAATTACCACTGCCACACCCACCATAACACCCTCATCTACGTGGAGACTATGCCACACTCCACCCGACCCATCTCACACACACCCGAATCTGATGATAGAGAATTTCTCATCAGAAGCCTGGCCGAAGAACTTAAGAAATTGACTAGCCAAATTCAAGGCACCCTTGTGGGTTGTTCGCAATTCACATTAAAGACCCTTTCCAAAGTTTGAGTGCCTTGGCTTGGGTTGGTGGTGCTGGGTTTCGTGTCCTTGGCAGGCTCGACCATCGGGTCACCCTTACTGCCACTCTACAGAATCGTACATAAGATTTTCACCTCATACGGCTACTCGTTCAATTCTGTCGAATTCATTGGATACTTTCCGCTTTGAAGGAAGTAAGGGAATTGAAGGTCTAAACTACAAAGATCTTTGCATACATTCCAATGCCAAATTGCCCGAGGGGTACAAACCTCCTATGTTCGAGATGTTTGATGATACAGGGGATCCAAGGGTCCATTTGAGAACGTACTGTGACAAGCTGGTTGCATTAGGGAGGAACAAGAAGATCCGATGAAGATTTTCATGAGGAGCATGAAAGGAGATGCTTTGTCCTGATACATTAGCCAAGATCCAAAGAAGTGGTTGAAGTGGGTAAGCATGGCGTCTAACTTTATGGACAAGTTCAGGCTCAACACGAAAAATGCGCTGGATGTGTTCTACGTTTAGAATCTAAAGTAAAAGCCTACAGAAACATTTCGCGAGTATGCTACTCGCTGGAGGTCCGAAGCTGCTAAGGTTAGACTTGTCTCAGAGGAAGAACAAATAAACAAATTCTTTGTTCGGGGTCAAGACCCACGGTATTGTGAAAGGTGATGATGATCGAGGGCCACAAAGTTTCTGGCTTTATCAAGCTGGGAGAAAGGATCGAAGAAGGCATCAAAAGTGGTATGGTTACAAACTTGAAAGCCTTACAAGCTACAAACAAGGCCTTACAGTCTGGTGGTGCATCCATAAAAATGGAAGTAGGAGACGTAATGGTGGCACAGAAAACCAAATCTCCCATCAAATACCAAACCTACCCAATGCCCCACTCACATATCAACCTACTCAAAACTAGCCAGCACCCTCACTCTCTTACGAAACTCCACCACCCACTTATAAATCACCTCCACCTCATACGTATCAGCCCACTTCCCCTAGATATTCCTAACTCGCACAAGTTTACCAAACCTACAATGCTCAACCATCCCATTATCAATCACCTCCTGGACGCCAAAACTTCCCTAGACTTCGACTAAACTTTGATCGAAGGCGTCCAAAACAATACACAACTATTGCTGAACCTATTGACCAGTTGTATGAAAGACTCAAAGTTGCTGGTTACGTCACCCCTATCCCTGTTGCAACCCTTCTCATTGGGTTAATCCAAAAAAATCCTGTGCATACCATTTCGGCATGAAAGGACACACCATTGACGAATGTTATTCTTTGAAAGATAGATCCAAACGTTAATCGATAACAAGATTATTGTGGAAAAGGAACCTGCTTCAAATATCCGCAATAACCCTCTACTAGACCACAAGGGAGGAGGCATTCACATGATTGAAATAGAGGATAATTGGGATCCCAGGGGATCGATCGGTTTGATCACAGAAGGCGACGATCCAAAGAAACCAATTGTCACCCTTAATCTGATTGTAGTCTAGCTTCAGCCCTCTGGGGATGCCAAGGTAAATATTTCCATGCCACTAGAGTTTGAAACACCACCCTCTACAATGACACCAGTGCTAATAAAGGTCAAATTCGTGTCTCCAGCAAAGGCACCTACACCATTCGAAGTTGCAGTTTTACCGACCAAGGTACATGCTCCGTTCGGAGTAAAGATAGCCACGTCGATTCTAGTGGCGATGTAGGCCATGACACCATTCTGTACAAAGGCTATACCATGGGACTACACAGTCGAGGCAAGAAAGAAAGGCGAGGTTAGGTTCGGAGAGGCTATTGTGGCACATGGTATGATGAGAATTAGTAGAGTTTATACCCCGGAACATCTGGCTGAGTTGAGCAAGCATGCTTCTAACTGGCCGACCATTACCCAGATCAGGCTGGATGATCTCTGGAGAAAGATATAGGACAAGGAATACTCGGTCATTGACTAGCTAAACAAAATACCCGCGCAAATTTCTATCCTTGTTTTGCTACAAAATTTTGATGCACACAAGAATCCCCTGTTAAGGGTGTTGAGTGAAGCATATGTGTCACGCAACACCACCAGCGAAGAGATAGCTAACATGGTAGGACGGGTATTGGAAAGTCACAGATCACTTTTCACGAAGATGAGATGCCACCAGAAGGGTTGAGTCACAACAAGGCATTGCACATCACCATGCAATGCAAAGACTACTTTATCACTAGAATCTCGATCGATGTAGGGTCCAGCCTCAACATTTGTCCACTGGTAACACTCAGGATGTTGGGTAAAGGACTACATGAAATAAAGGAAGGAGCTATTAATATGAAAGCTTTCGATGGATCCCAAAGGTCAACCATTGGGAAGATTAGTTTGTGTTTACAAATAGGGCCAACTTGGTTCTATGTTGATTTCCAAGTAGACGTACTGGTATCTTACAATCTGCTATTGGGACAACCGTGGATTTATGCTGCTGGCGCCGTAGTATCAACACTACATTAGCCGTTAAAGTTTGAGTGGAATCACCAGGAGGTGATCATATACGGTGACAGTAGCAATCCTATATACAATCGCCAGACCATTCCAGCAACCAGAGGAAGAAAGAAGCTAGGTGGAGAAACTTACCACTACATCAAGCGGGTCAATGCCGTCGATAAAGACAAATAGTGGGACAACAAAATAAAGAGTATATTGAACTGGAGTGGGTACAAGCCTAGCAGAGGGCTTGGTAAGAACCTCCAAGGAATCACTAAGTTCCATAAAACTCAAGAAACATGGCACCACCTTCGGTTTGGGATTTTAGTGTACCTGGGAAGATTTAACAACTGGTCGCCACCATGGCACGGTCTTTAGTATCCACTTAAACAGCCAATACCATGCTTGGAACAGACTTTTCAACAAACTGATGTTATCTTTGGTTTACAAGAAGAGAAAGCACCGATAGCGATTAAGAATTTATTCCTAGAAGACGATGATATGAATTGTTGCATCGTTATCGAGGAGGAGGGGGAAAAAGGCCCTTCCATACAGGCTGTAAACAAAGGAGCACGCCTCAATAATTGGACCATCAGAACCACTATAGCCCGACGAGCCTCGAGGTGGCAAGGCTGAACAAGCATCATGCACTATCTTTTATTTTTACTAGTTAATTTTTCCTTTCGCATTCTAAAATTTCACAATAAGATCTTCAACGTTCAAAATAGTTGTGGAATTTATCAATGAATTTCAATTTTCCTTTTAAATCAACACTCTTATTATTTTCTCTCATTACTTTACTTATACAACATTACTATTACTTATCTTGATGAACCGATGACTGTAACATGCAATGAGATAACATAACAAATGGACATAGATTCAGAGGAAGATGACATATTGGAGGAGATTGTTAAGGAAGTTGAGAATTTTAAAAATAGACCAAAGTCCAACTTGGACGAGACTGAGATTGTTAACCTGGGAAATGCAGAAAACATCAAAGAAACACGAATCAACGTCCACCTATCGTCATCAGAAAATAAGGAATACACAAAATTTCTAAAGGAATACGAGGATATATTCGCCTGGTCGTATGATGACATGACAGGCCTGAGCACGTCCATTGTGGCTCACAAACTACCAACTGATCCAACATGTCCGCCGATAAAGCAAAATCTCAGAAAGTTCAAACCTGATATGAGTTTGAAAATCAAGAAAGAAGTCACCAAGCAGGTTAAAGCTAAGGTTCTCAGGGTAGTATAATACCCGACGCGGTTAGCCAACATTGTCCTAGTACCAAAGAATGACGGAAAGGTTAGAGTATATGTCGACTACCGGGATCTCAATCGGGCCAGTCCCAACGATGACTTTCCTTTACTAAACATACATATCCTGATCGACAATTACACCAGGCATGAATTGAAATCGTTCGTGGATTGTTTCGCTGGTTACCATTAGATTTGGAAGGATGAAGAAGATGCTGTGAAAACGGCTTTCATTACGACGTGGGGAATGTACAGGTACAAGATGATGTTGTGTGGGTTAACATATGTAGGGTTCACCTACATGAGGGCTATGGATACCATTTTCATGATATGATACACAAGGAGATCGAGGTCTAAGCAGATGATATAATCATCAAGTCCAAGAATGCCACTGATCACATAAAAGATTTGAGAAAGTTTTTCAATAGATTGCAAAGATACTACCTGAAACTAAATCCTGCAAAATGTGCATTCGGGGTTCCTGCCGGAAAATTACTTGGGTTTATTGTGAGTCACCAATGAATAGAACTAGATCTATCAAAGGTCAAAGATATTTAAGAATTGCCATCGCCAAAGAACAAGAATGACGTGATGAGTTTCTTGGGGAGACTCAACTACATCAACCAGTTTATAGAACAATCTATAATTATTTGTGAGCCAATTTTTAAGATGCTAAAGAAGGATGTTTCTACCAAATGGAGTGATGACTGCCAAAAAGCTTTCAACAGAATCAAGGAATACTTGTGAACACCACCAATTTTGGTCCTACCCGAGCCACGTAGAAATCTATTACTCTACCTTGCAGTATTGGATGGAGCTTTTGGCTGTATTCTGGGGCAGCATGAAAAAATAAGGAGGAAAGAGCAGGCCATCTATTTCCTCAGTAAGAAGTTCACCCGTACGAGGCCCGGTATTCTCTGTTAGAGCTCATTTGCTATGCTTTGACTTGGGTAGCTCAGAATCTGAGGCATTACTACTGTGCCTATACTACATACCTCGTATCAAGGATGGATCCTCTAAAGTACATCTTTCAGAAGCCCATGCCCACTGGTAAGCTAGCCAAGTGGCAAATCCTGTTAACTGAGTTTGACATTGTCTACGTGACTCAGAAAGCAATCAAGGGACAGGCACTAGTAGATCACCTTGTCGAAAACCTAGTAGATGGAGAATACGAACCCTTGAAGACGTATTTTGCTGACGATGTGGTATCATTCATAGGAGAAGACATTGTAAAATCCTATGATGGCTGGAGAATGTTTTTCGACAGAGCATTCAAATTTCAAAGGAGTTGTCATAGGAGCAGTCCTAGTATCAGAAACCGGTCAGCATTATTCGGTGTCTTCCAAACTTAGGTTCTCGTGCATTAATAATATGGCCGAGTATGAAGCCTGCATCCTAGGGCTCAAAATGGCCATTGACATGAACGTTCAAGAGTTGCTAGTGATTGGAGATTCAGACTTACTCAAACAATAGGTCCGAGAAGAATGGGCAACCAAGAACTCTAAGATACTCATGTATCTTCATCACGTACAAGAGTCGAGGAAGAGGTTCGCAAAGATAAAATTTTGACATGTTCCCAGAATCCAGAATGAATTCGCCGAAGCATTGGCTACCCTATCATCTATAATAAAACATCCAAACAAAAACTTCATTGATACCATTCCAGTAAAGATCCATGATCAGCCATCTTATTGTGCCCATGTTGAAGAAGAAGCAGACGGAAAGCCTTGGTTTCATGATATCAGGGAATAATTGGCAAAAGGAGAATACCTAGAACTTGCAAATCCTACTCAAAAAAAGATGACTCAAAGGTTGTCAAGAAATTTCATTCACAGCGGAGGAATCTTATATAGGAGGACTCTTGATTTGGGATTATTAAGGTGTGTCGATGCAAAGGAAGCAGCCAGGCTACTAGAGGAGATTCATATTGGGACTTGTGTCCACAGATGAATGGTTTTGTTTTAGCAAAAAATATACTCTAGGCTAGTTACTTTTGGATGAATATGGTGACAGATTGCATCCAATATGTTCGAAAATGCCACCGATGTCAGATACATGCAGACATGATAAAGGTACCTCCAAATGAGCTTAATACAACAAGCTCACCATGGCCTTTTTCCACCTAGGGAATGGATGTCATTGGACCAATCAAGCCTGCCGCTTCCAACGGGCACATGTTTATCCTAGTAGTAATCAATTATTTCACCAAATGGGTCGAAGCAACATATTATAAAGCAGTAACTAAGAAAGTCGTGGCAGAATTTGTACGCGATCATATTGTTTGTCGATTTAGGATTCCAGAATCAATCATTACTTATAATGGTTCCAATCTCAATAGAGATTTGATGACAGTCATGTGTGAAACCTTCAAGATCAGACACATGAATTCTATAGCCTACAGGCCTCAGATGAATGGAGATGTAGAACCCGCCAACAAGAACATCAAGAAGATATTGAGAAAATGATAGAGAAGCATAAGCAATGGCATAAAAAGCTATCATTTGCTCTGTTGGGATATCGCACCACAATCCGCACATCAATTTGAGAAACCCCCTATATGCTGTTTTATGGTACAGAAGCCGTCATTCGCGTTGAAGTAGAAATTTCTTCATTAAGAATCATACAGGAAACTGAGCTCGACGATACAGAATGCATGAAAAGTCATTACGAGAAGCTGGCTCTTACGGATGGAAAAAGAATGAATGCAGTTTGTCATGGTCAACTTTATCAGAACCGAATGTCCAGAGCCTTTATCAAAAGAGTCAATTCAAGGAAGTTCACACAGGGACAGTTTGTTAAAGAATGTTTTTCCGCATCAAGATGAAGCCAAGGGGAAATTCTCTCCCAACTGGCAAGGTCCGTACATGGTTTACCGGGTTCTAACAGGAGGAGCCCTCATACTTGCAGAAACAGACGGAGAAGTTTGGCCAAAGCCATTTAATTCAGATGCAATCATGCGTGACTATGTGTAATTTTTATGCCTTCCCTATATGATGTAAATTGAACTACGTCTGACCTAATTCCCGTTTAAGAGGGGATACGTAGGTAGCCCTATAGGTTCGGTCACAATTCAATAACATTTTCATTTCCTCCCGCAATTGGAAACTGGGGTAGAATTTTGAGGAGGACCCTCAAAATTCAGAAGTAAATTCAGCCAATCATCGCAGGCAACCTTCAGAAGCATCAACCCATTAAACTGGGGTAGAATTTTGAGGAGGACCCTCAAAATTCAGAAGTAAATTCAGCCAATCATCGCAGGCAACCTTCAGAAGCATCAACCCATTAAACTGGGGTAGAATTTTGAGGAGGACCCTCAAAATTCCGTAGCAAGAGAGGTTGCAATGTCTTGAACCACATCGCAGTCTTCGGTTCATCTAAAGAAAAACTATAATTAATTATGTGTTTATGTTACATTTTTACTAAATCATGCATATTTATTGCTAAAATTTCCTTGTTTAGCAATGTTACCCCAATGATGCATACAGTATCACTAGATTAAATCCAAACAGGTCAAGCAGAGCCAGCGGGGATGCGAACTAACCTCCCCCTCTACAAAATTCACGATTTTTCTTTGGATGCAGGCACTTGGATCGCAAAAGCATTTTACATACTATACACTTACAAGACAAACATTGTTCATGAATACAAATCCCGGAAGTGTTTCACTTACCAACATTTGCTATCCAGGCACGCCGGTGATATTCCCTGTATCACATTATCCCTAGCAGTCACAATATCGCAACTTGCTGTCAGCTAAGAAAGCTCTATCACCATTTGCCCTTTTTATTTCTTGCATAAGGTTACCATTCTACCTTCCGAGACTAAATACTGTCTCCATCTGTATTTTTGCATTGCACAAGCCTACCATTCTGCCTTCTAAGACTAAATACTGTCTCCATCTGCATTTTCTGCATTGCATAAGGCTACCATTCGGCCTTCCGAGACTAAACACTGTCTCCATATGCATTTTTCACATTATGTGGCTAAATGATCGCTGCCTTAACTATATTTGCATGGATGAAAGATTTCCACCTTATCTATATTTGCATGGCGGAAAGATTGCCACCTCACTTAGATTTGCATGGCTGAAAGACCGCCACCTTACTTACGTTTGCATGGCTAAAAGATCGCCATCTTATCTACATTTGCATGGCCGAAAGATCGCCCCCTTACTTACATTTGCATGGCTGAAAACACCTTATTTAAGCTTGAATGGCTGAAAGACTGCCACCTCATCTACATTTGCATGGCTGAAAGATTACCACCTTACTTACGGTTGCATGGCTGAAGGATCGCCACCTTATTTACACTTGCATGGCTAAACGATTGCCCCCTTACTTATGTTTGTATGGCTGAAAGATCGCCACCTTATCTACACTTGCATGGCTGAAAGACTGGCACTTTACTTATGTTTGCATGGTTAAAAGATCGCCACCTCATCTACATTTGTATGGCTGAAAAATCGCCACCATATTTACATTTGCATGGCTGAAAGATCACCACATATTGCATCACATGGGGTGAAAGATCGTCAAACTATCCGAAGGCATCATTGTTTGGAGGCACCATTTGCATAGCCCGAGAACACCATGCCATGGCCTGAGGACCCCTGTTAATCTATTGCATATCATTATTCAAAGGCATCATGGTTTGAAGGCATCATTCCCATAGCCCGAGAGCATCATTTCATGGCCTGCAAATCCTTTATTATATGTTTCATGGGCCAGGACATCATTCTAATCGTCTAAAGATAACATTCATGGTCTAACGAGAATGTGCATCATGTTTAAATTTACGCACAACATATGCATGTATTGCTTATTTTTAGGTAAATTGGCAAGCAATGGCCATCTCGGCAGGAGCGATCCCGCTCCAGTTCCCATAGCCCTATCAACCTTCAACCATTCACCCCGCCCTAAATATTGCATTCGTTCTTAGAAAGTCTCCATCGGCATATTTCGCCAACGAATCCTGAATTACATATGGCATGATTCTTGTAAGACCAGGGATATGTAGGCAGCTCAGAGGCCAGAGCACGGCCAAACCTATTCAGACCATTTCGCCAGGTCAAATACCTGACAACTCTTTTATCCTTCCTGGGTAAAGAGGGGTAGCTGTTGATACCCAATTTTTCCTTAAATATTTTTTTAATTAGCAAAATAATTTCAAAATAGCATACGTAGGCATATATAAGTTTGTCCGAACATTTTATTATTTTTCCCTAATTTTTAAAAGACTTTCAAATCAACTTATTGCCCTATTTTATTCAGAAAAGCATAATAATTATTCCCAAAATTATCATTTTTAGTTATTCATTTATTATACTGTCATATTTAAACTAAAATATAGCTAAGAGAATTTTTGCATATTTTTATAAATTTATTTAGTATTTTTAAGGCTAAATTGCGTATAATTGCAATATTAGCCTCTTTTAGATTTAATTACGTTTATATGTATAAAATATTAGGTCCGCTATTTTTAATTTGATAATTATGTATTATTAATCACTTTAGTACCTTTAATTTATTTCCAAAAATTACTTTACTATTTTTCATAAAATAAATAAGGGAAATGTGGCTATTTAAAATATAGCCAATTGTGTTTCAATTGTGGCCTGAATTGAACCCCAATTTTAAACACAATTACCATAACCTAATCCATGTTTGAACCTACCCAAAACCAACCCTATTAAACTACCCCATCTACCCAATCAATCCAGGTCGTTGATCAAAATGATCAACGGCCACCAAATCCCCTTCGCATAATTAATCCCAAACGACCCCTAAACCCTATCATGTCTCACCCCCAGCCGCCTCTGAATCCCTTTCTCTCTCAATTCTCTCTAGCCGCCGCCATCAACTACCACCCTAAACCGCCTAAATCAATGGCTCCCAAAGCTATTGGAGGCTTGTATCTACCTCCCTTGGTTTCTATATGCCCGACTATCACAGTTTCAAGGCTGAATCCTAGAAATGTATGGTCTAGTCCTTGGTTGATTTCAATTCTATGGATGTCTCCGGTCATCTTTGACTTTGCTCCGGCCATCCATGGTTATTCAAGCCTGATTCTTGAACTAGGCCAGCCACTTATTTCCAATTTCTCATTTTTATCAAAATTATTAACTTCAGAAAACATCAATTTTTAAACAAAAATCCAGTAATAAAGATAGAAGTGTCAAAACAGCGGAAAGAAACACAACCCCGACCTCGGGTGCCACTAGTCATGAGCAAACTAGTACAACTGTCTGAAAAAAAAATCTAGAATATTCTAAAAACATCCAATAAGTAAAGCTAGAGGAAGATAGGAAAGGGGATGGCGGAATTGTGGTCGCCAAGCAGCTACCTCGCAATCTTCAATGGAATTTCGCAAAGGGAAGGTCAACTACTATTACCGTGACCAGATACACCTGGATCTGTACACAAGGTGCAGGGGTTAACGTGAGTACACTAACCCAGTAAATAACAATTCCAACTTGTGGAATGATAGTTAGTGACTGACCAAACCTCAACATGCAATTAGCAATTAACAAAATAGAAATGTAGACATGCTTACAGCTCAAGAAAACTCAACAGTAATATATGCAACTGATCAGTAAAGAGTTTAAAACTTAGAGATTTCATATGTGTACCAACGCACAACTAGTATGATCAATGTTACACAACAATGCACTCATCAGTACTCAACCACTCGATACTGTATATGGATATCTAGCCAGGGAAGATCCATCCCAAAATATACATCACTGACCGCAGTCATCCAGTACCAAGGACACAGGCCGATCCAGCCTCATAGAGAAGATCCGTCTCCTAGTATAGTACTTCGGACAAGATCCACATCCAGGGAAGATCCATACCTCAATATAATCATCTACTGTGCTCACTAGGGTGTAAAGACTCCGGAAGGGATTCTCTGAGCCCAAGCGCTATATCAATGCTAGCGAAGGCATGATCAATATCTTCTTGCGGCGTGCAGCCCAATCCCACACTGTCACTCAATATCAGGCTCTCGGCCTCACTCAGTCCTAACTCACAAGTCTCACACACGGGCTCCAAAGTCATGATACTAGCTCGGACAATAATAAAATGTGGCAAATGGTAACAATAGAGACCGAATATAGTATAATATACATGATAAGGACTTAGTATAGATTTTCAGTAAATGAATGATAGGAATATACATGATAAGGACTGAGTATAGATTTTCAGTAAATGAATGATAGGACACCAAGAAAATGACCTCTTGAGTCTCAGTAATATCGGCGTGAATCCATAACATGATAATCAACATGATTTACAGCTCAACAGCTAGATCATATAATAACAGCAAAGATATCAATAATAAATAACCACTAAGAGGCGCTCTGGAATTATCCAAGCCGTATTTCTCATGGTGCATACTCATACGCCCGTCACTTGGCATAACGTTATCTTCATAATAATCTTAGAACACATCGTTCGGGGTATTGAACCCGCAGAAACAAGGTTGGAAGTGTTACTTACCTTAAGACAAGCATAAACTCTAGCCTGTGATGCATTTTCGTCTCGAATTAGCCTCTGAATGCCTCGAGGTAACCAAAATATGTTCATAACAATCAATATATGCTAAAGGAGTGAAACCCATACGATACTAACAAAATTACAACATAAAATCCAAAACTGACCAAACCCGACCCCCGAGACCACTTGTCAGAATTTGACAAATTTTAAATCAATAGAACCCTTATTCTACAACGAGTTCATTCATACCAAAAGTACCAAAATTAGACCTCAAATGGTACCTTAAATCACCACTCATAGCTCTGAAATTAACCAAACCCTAACCCGCAAATTCACCACTGATTTTCCCTTAAATTTCATGCTAACAACGATACAAATCACCATAATAACGAGCTTAGGAACCAAGGACTTTACCTCAATAAATCACTCTGCAAAATCTCCTTTGAAATTGCTCCCAAAATATTCACCCCGACTAAAATATTGAGAAAAATGGCCAAAAATCGCGAAGGAAATCTTTTATACTTTCTGAACTAGGCTTTTCGCACCTACGACCCATCTCCGCTTCTGCGCTACCGCGATCAAGTGCACCACATCTGCCTCTTTTACTTAAGTCCCCTTTTTCGCACCTATGACCCATACTCCGCATCTACGGGCCCGTAGGTGCGGCACAACTCCCACATCTACGTCTTCTGATTTCTTCACTGGTGGCCGCAGCTGTGCGGTTATGAAAGAAAACATAGCAGCTTCAGCTGCAAATTTCCAACTCCAAACTTACCGTTAACCATCCGAAATCACCCCGAGGCCCCCGGGACCTTAACCAAAAACAAGAACAAACCATATACCAGTATCCAAACTTATACCAATCTTCAAAACACTTCAAGAAATATCAAATCAACTAAAATAACATTGAATTCAAGCCTATGGTTCCAAAATGTTCTGAATTTCGCTTTTGATCAAAAAGTCTATCAAACCACGTTAGAATGATCTGAATTTTTGCACACACATCCCAAATGACACAACGGAACTACTGAAACTCCCAAAATTCCATTCCGACCCCGATATCAAAATCTCACCTATCAACCGAAAAATGCCAAAATTCCAATTTTGCCAATTCAAGCCTAAATCTACTATATACCTCCAAAACACGTTTCGATCACACTCCCATGTCCCAAATCACCTCCCAAAACTATCTGAATCATCAGAACTCACATTCAAGCCCTTTTTCACATCAGTCGACATCCGATTGACATTTCTAACCTAAGCTTACTCAAAAGAGACTAAGTGTCACAATACTTTCCAAAAGCATTCCGGATACGAACGACTAACTCGATACCACATAATACGAATAAACAAAGCATAAAGAAGCAGAGATAGGGAAAACGGAGCAGTATCTCATGAAACAACCGGTCGGTTCGTTACATCCTCCCCCTCTTAATAAAATGTTCATCCTTGAACAGGTCAAGAAACATACTTGAAGTCCCAAATAGGTGAGGATATCAGCTCTGCATCTTCCGCTCGATCTCCCAGGTAGCCTCCACCATGGGCCGACTTCTCCACTGTACTTTCATTGAAGCTATATCCTTTGACCTCAACATTAAAACCTGACGCTCCAAAATAGCTATTGGCTCCACATCATAAGTCAAATCACCATCTAACTGAACCATGCTGAAATCCAGAACATGAGACGGATCCCCAATGTACTTCCGGAGCATAGAAACATGAAGTACCAGATGCACACTCAATAAGCTGGGTGGCAAAGCAATCTCATTAGCCACCTCTCCAATCCTCTGAAGCACCTCAAAAGGCCTACTGATCCGATGACTCAATTTACCCTTCTTCCCAAATCTCATAACACCCCTTATGGGTGAAACCTTCAACAAAACTTTCTCACCAACCACGTAAGACATATCTCGGACGTTACTGTCAACATAACTCTTTTGTCTCGACTGCTCTGTACGAAGCCTCCCCTAAATCACCTTAACCTTGTCTATAGCATCCCGCACTAAGTCTGTACCCAAAAGCCTAGCCTCACCTGGCTCAAACCAACCAACTGGAGATCTACACTGTCTCCCATACAAAGCCTCATATGGAGCCATCTGAATACTCGACTGGTAACTGTTGTTATAAGCAAACTCCACGAGCGGTAGAAACTAATCCCATGAACCCCAAATCAATGACACAAGCGCACAACATGTCCTCCAATATCTGAATGATGTGCTCGGACTACTCGTCCGTTTGAGGGTGAAAAATTATGCTCAACTCAACTTGAGTACCCAACTCCCTCTGCATGGTTCTCCAAAACTATAAAGTAAGCTGAGTACCTCTATCTGAAATGATGGAAACTAGGACACCATGCAACCAAACAACCTCTCCGATATAGATCTCTACCAACCGCTCTGAAGAATAGGTAGTACATAAACGAATAAAGTGTGCGGACTTTGTCAGCTGATCCACAATCACCCAAATAGGATCACACTTCTTCAAAGTCCGTAGGAGATCAACTATAAAGTCTGAAGCAAGCTACACGATCTTTGATGCACATATTTCACCTGCTGATAATTGAGACACCGAGCTACGAATTCGACAATATCCTTCTTCATTCTCCTCCACTAATAATGTTGTTTTAGATCCTGATACTTCTTCGTGGCACCCGAATGAATGAAATACCATGAGCTATGGGACTCCTCCATAATCAACTCCCGAAGATTATCTATATTAGGCACACATATCCGGCCATGCATCCTCAATACCCTATCATCACCAATAATCACATCTCTGGCATCGTAGTGATGAACTTTATCCTTAAGGACAAGTAAATGAGGATCATCATGCTGGCGCTCTCTAATGCAATCAAATAAGGAAGACCGAGAAATCACACAAGCCAAAACTCGACTGGGCTCCGAAATATCCAACCTCACGAACCGATTAACCAACGCTTGAACATCAACCACAAGAGGTCTCTCTCCAACAGGAATAAACGCCAAACTCCCCATGCTCACCGCCTTCCTACTCAAGGTATAGGCCACCACATTGGCCCTTACCAGATGGTACAAAATAGTGATATCATTGTCTTTTTGCAGCTCTAACCATCTCCGCTGCCTCAAATTTAGATCCTTCTGCTTGAACAAGTGTTGGAGGCTATGATGATCAGTAAACACTTCACAATACACAACAAACAAATAATATCTTCAAATCTTCAGGACATGAACAATGGCAGCCAACTCCAAATCATGAATGGGGTGGTTCTTCTCATGGGGCTTCAACTATGGAGAAGCATAAGAATAACTCTACCCTCCCACATCAACACACACCTGATACCAACTTTAGATGCATCACAATACACAGTATATGAACCTGAAGCTGATAGCAACACTAATAATTGGGTTGTGGTCAAGGCAGTGTTGAGCTTCTGAAAGCACGCCTCACACTCATCCGACCATATGAATAAGCACCCTTCTAAGTCAACTTGGTCAAGGATGATGCTCTAGATTAACATCCCTGAACGAACCAACGATAATAACTCGCCAAACTTAAAAAGCTGCAAATCTCTGTGGCTGAGAATGGTCTAGGCCAACTCTAAACCGCCTCTATCTTCTTCACATCAACCTGAATAATCTCTCTGACACTACGTGCTTCAAGAAAGCCATTGAACTGAGCCAAAACTCATACTTGGAGAACTTTGAATAAAGCTTCTCCTCCCTCAATTTCTGCAATACAACTCTCAAATCCCCGCATTCTCCTCGTGACTACGCGAATACACCAGAATATCATCAATGAAGGCTATGACAAATGAGTCGAGATAAGGCCTAAACACGCTGTTCATCAAATAAATGAACGCTGCTGGGGCATTTGTCAGCCCAATAAACATCACAAGGAACTCATAATGACCATATCTGGTCCTGAAAGCTGTCTTAAGAATATCTGAGTCCCTGATCTTCAACTGGTGATACCCTGAACGAAGATCAATCTCGGGGAGCACTCTCGCTCCCTGAAGCTAGTAATCATCAATGTGAGACAGGGGATACTTGTTCTTAATTCTAACCTTGTTCAACTGCCTATAATCGATGCACATCCTCATAGTGCCATCCTTCTTCTTCACAAATAGAATAGGATCACCCCACAGCGAAACACTAGGTCGAATAAACCCCTTATCAAGGAGTTCCTGAAGCTGCTCCTTCAACTCTTCCAGATTCACTGGTGCCATACAATACGGTGAAATAGAAATGGATTGTGTGCCTGGCACTAGATCAATACAAAATTAATATCCCTATCTGGTGGCATGCTCGGCAGATCTATAGGAAAAATATTGAGAAAATCCATCACAACAGGAACAGAATCAATACTGGGAGTCTCTGCACCGACATCCCTCACAAAGGCTAAGTATGAAAGACAATCTTTCCCAACCATCCATTGGGCCTTTAGAAATGAAATCACCCTACTGGGAACATAATCAATCGAACCTCGACACTCAATACGTGGCAACCCAGGCATAGCCAACATCACTATCTTAGCATGACACTATATAGCAGGACGTAAAGATAGCCAATCCACGCCCAATATCATATAAAAATCAACCATACTAAGCAACAAGAGATCCACTCGGTATCCAAACCCCTAATAGTCACTACATACGACCGATATACACGGTCCATAATAATAGTATTGCCTACCGAAGTAGATATATAAACAGAAGAAACAAGAGACTCACGGGGCATATCCAAATAATGGAAAAAAGTGATGACGCATAAGAAAATGTGGAACCGGGATTAAATAATACAGATGTATCTTTGTGGCAGACTGAGATAATACATGTAATCACAACATCTGAAGAAATAGCATCTGGTCTAGCTGGGATGGCATAGAAACGGGCCTGACCACCCCCTGATCGACCTACCCCTCTAGGGGCTACCCCTAGCTGACTGACCTCCACCCCGAGCTAACTGATCGGGTAGGGAAGTAACTGGGGCTGAAGCTGAAGGCTGACTCCTCTGCTGGGATGAACCTCCCGTAAAATGGGGACAAAACCTCTTGATATGACTCAAATCACCACATTCGAAGCAACCTCTCATAGCCAGTGGCGGTGGGGATTGAAAGGAGCCCCGCGCACCGGGATGCCCACTAGAAAAACCCGGCATAGATAAGCACTGAACTAAGGGTGCCAGGGTCAAACTCTAAGCTGGAAAGGCACTGAGAGATGAGTGACCCCGATGTGATTTGTAAGAACCATAGCCAAATAACCACCATGGTGACCTGAGCAGGCTGGCTGAGCAGGCTGGCTGAGCATGCATGAATGAACGGCCTCTATCATTGTGAATCTGGCCTCCCGAAAAAGAACTTCCAAAACTACTAGATCCCCCAGGCCTCTTGATCTCCCCCTCCTCTCGCTCCTGGCAACGAACTGACTCGATCTCTCTAGCAATCCCAACCACCTCCTCATAAGAAGCATCAAATACCCTCTCTCTGGTCAGAAAATCCATAGCTGGTAGTTAAACCATCAACGAACCTCCTGATCATCTCCCAATCCGTGGGAACTTGCTAAATAGCATGACGGGTAAACTTGGAGAACCTCATCTCATAATACATCATGAACAGGCCCTTTTGACATAGCTGCTCGAACTCCCTACGCAGCTCCTCCCTACAGGAATGCGGTACATACTTCTATAGGAAGAGAATAGAGAACTGATGCCATGTAGGGGGCGGTGCACTAACAGGCCTAAGCCTCTCATAAGCCTCCCACCAAGTGAAGGCAGCCCCAAAAAACTGAAAATTAGTAAATGAGACCCCAATAGTCTCCAGAATACCCGATGTATGCAACATCCTCTAACATTTATCCAAGAAACCCTAGGCATCCTCGCCCTCTCCACAACCAAAATTTAGAGGCTGAAGTCTACCAAACCTCTCTAATTGACGTTGCTTATCATTAGGTATAACTGGAACTATAAAATCTTGAACAGGTGCAATCGGCTGGGCTAGTGGTGCCACCGATGTCTGGAGTCCCTGAACAACCTGCTCGAGTGTACGGGCGGCAAGAGTGTGATTACCTCTCCCGGACTAAGAAGTATCTGCTGTAGACCCTACGACTTCCTGGAAAAACTGGTGCACACAGTCAGAATTTGAGCCAAAGTCTCCTGAAGACCCGAAAAAACAATAGGCACAGCCGGTGCCTGAGCTGGTGCTGCTGGAGCATCCCCAATTGGACCATGCTCATGAACTGGGGCGGCGGGTGGATCTGCAAGTATTGCCCTAGCTGCTTACTGGCCATACCACTACCCCTATCACAGCCGGGATGGTGTCCTAGACCTCTAGAGGCCCCAATTAGTGGTATTGCTGGTAGTTCATCCTGACCAGTAGCACATTTCTTCACCATCCGTGAGAGAATAAAATAACAAAAGTTTAGTACTCGGATCAACAGATTCGCACAACAGAATTCAATAATATGGAGTTTTTCCTAAAGGTTCTGTAGCCTCCCAAGGATAAATACAGACATCTCTGTACCGATCCGCGAGACTCTACTAAACCTGCTCATAACTCGTGAGACCTATGTAACCTAGGCTCTGATACCAATATGTCACAACCCAAAATCCGACCCGGTCGTGATGGCGCCTATCATGGAACTAGGCCAGCCACTTATTTCCAATTTATCATTTTTATCCAAACTATTAACTTTAGAAAACATCAATTTTTAAATAGAAATCCAATAAGATGAGTGTCAAAACAACGAAAAGAAACACAACCCCAACCTCGGGTGTCACTAGTCATAAGCGAACTAATACAGCTGTCTCAAATACAAATCTAGAATATTCTGAAAACATCCAATAAGTAAAGCTAGAGGAAGATAGGGAAGGAGAAGGCAGAACTGCGGTCTCCAAGAAGCTTCCTCACAATCTCAGATGGAATTCCGCAAAAGGAGGGTCAACAACTGCTACCATGATCAGATACACCTGGATCTACACAAGGTGCAGAGGGAAATGTAAGTATACCAACTCAGTAAGTAACAAGTCCAACCTATGGACTGATAGGTAGTGACAGACCAAACCTCAACAGGCAATTAGCAATTAGCAATTAATAGAACAAAAATATAGACATGCTTATAGTTCAAGTAAAACTCAACAGTAATAGATGCAACTAATTATTAAAGAGTTCAAAACTCTGAGATTTCATATATGTACCAATGCACAACTAGCATGATCAATATTCTACAACCCCCACTTAGTACTAAACCACTCGGTACCGTACACAGCCATCCGGCCCAGGGAAGATCCATCCCGAACTATACATCACTGACCGAAGTCATCCAGTACCAAGAACACAGGCCAATCCAGCCCTACGGAGAAGATCCATCTTCCGATATAGTACTTTGTACAAGATCCATGTAAAGGAAAGATCCATCCCTTAATATAATCATCTACTGCACTCATTGGGGGTGTAAAGACTCTGGAGAAGCTTCTCTGAGCCCAAACGCTATATTAATTCCAGTGAAGGCATGATCAATATCTTGTTGCGGCGTGTAGCCCGATCCCATACTATCACTCAATATTTGGCTCTCGGCCTCACTCAGTCCAAGATCACCAGTCTCACACACGGGCTCCAAAGACATGATACTAGCCCGAACAATAATATAATGTGGCAAATAGTAACAATAGAGACTAAAGATGATATAATATGCATTATAAGAACTAAGTATATATTTTCAGTAAAATGAATGATATGACAGCATAAAAATGACCTCTTGGGTCTTAATAATATCAATGTGATGTCTTAACATGATAACCAACATGATTTATAGCTTAACATCTAGATCACATAATCCCAGCACAGATATCCATAACAAATAACCACTAAGCAATGCTCTGGAATGATCCAGGTCATATTTCTCATGGTGCATGCTCATACACCTGTCACTTGGCATAGAGTCACCTTCATAATAATCTTAGAACACATCGTTCGGGGTTTTGAACTCATATAACCAAGGATGGAAGTGTTACTTACCTCAAGCCAAGCGAAGCCAAAACTCTAGCCCACGATGCCTTTTCCTCTTGAATCAACTTCCGAATGCCTTATGTATAACCAAAATCAGTTCATAACCATAACCATCAATATATGCTAAAGAAGTGAAACCCATACAAAACTAACCAAATTACAACATCAAATCCGAAATTGACCAAACCCGACCCACATCTCGGATTTCGACAAATTTTACATCGATAGAACCCTTATTCTGCCATGAGTTCATGCATACCAGAAGTACTAAAATCGGACCTTAAATGGCCCCTCAAATCACCACTCAAAGCTCTCCAGTTAACAAAACCCTAACCCCCAAATTTACCACTGATTTTCTCTTGAATTTCATGCTAACAACGATAAAAATCACCATAATAATGAGCTTAGGAACCAAGTAACTTACCTAAATGAATCCCTCTGAAAATATCCCTTGAAATTTCTCCCAAATCTTCACCCCGAATGAATTATTGAGAAAAATGTCCAAAAATCGCGAAGGAAATCTTTTATAATTTCTGACCCAGGTGTTTCGCATCTGCGATCAATTTCCTCTTCTGTACTACCTCATATGTGGTCAAGTGCATGCTTATGCGGTTGAAGGATCGCTGGTGTGACCCTGCAGATGCGGGATACTAGTTGCAAAAGTAGAAGAGCCTAGGGATGGCAGGAACAACAGAAGCGGTTGAGGAACCGCACCTGCAATGGCACAGGTGCGGATGGTTCATCGCATATGCCGATTCTGGTTGGGTATGTAAAAATCGTAGATATGGTGCCTTGGACTGTAGAAATGGTAACACAGATGCGGTTGATAAACTACAGGTGTGAAAATCCTGGTCTCAAAATGTATATAATTCTCCCTTCGCAAATTTCAGAGAGTTTCACCATTTGTAAATGCAAATTCTGGAGTTTTGGGCGATTTTGGATAGAGAATTCATGGAGACTCAATTGAGATAAGGCTGTGGATCATGGAAACTCATTCCAATAGTATTATTTCATGGATTAAACTTGAAATTTTGTGGGGAAATTAGATAAATATGGAGGAAATTAGGGCTTGGGAACTTAGGTCTTTAATTAAGGATTTGAAGGGCCATTTATGGTCGGATTTTTGAAATTTTAATATATATGAACTCGTGGGGAGATAATAAGTCTAATGATGTAAAATTTATCGAATTACGAGATACCCGAGGGTCGGGTTTTATTATTTATGTTGTAAATTGATGATTTTCATATGGGCTTCATTCCCTTAGCATATTTTGACATCGTGATCCTGATTTTGGATAGATTCGACGCGAGTTGAGGCTGATTCGAGGGGAAAAGGCATTGCGGGCTAGAGGTTTGACTGGATTGAAGTGACTAATGATTGTAAATGTTGTCCTGAGGGTATAAAACCACGGATATCACATCATTGTGCTATATTGAGGTGACACACACGCTGGATGATGAGTGGGGTCGTGCATCATTGGGGATTGCGACTTAGTCCATCCCGAATGACTATTTTACCGCATATTTGATTGAAAACTTTTTGCTATCATCATGTTTTGGGTTGAATGCCATATTTGGCCTTGTGCCAACTACTTGGACCCTTACTGGATTTTTACTGATATTTTTTCACTGATTTGACTTTATACTTCTACTCAGTCATGCTATATTCTACTATTTTCATAACTCAACTATGTTTACTCTATTTTTAACACATTAAATGATATTTGGGTTGAGCATCATGTTTTACTATTACTCGAGTGGCTTATAAAATTCTGATTGAGTAAGACCGAAGGCTTGTGTTATAAGGATACTTTTGGGTCAGGCTGCACACCGCAGCAGTGATACACTGATTATGATTATGAGGCGGAGGGCCTGAGATTGTATGCCACAAGGTGGCATGTTGATATGAGGCTGAGGGCATATTGATTATGCCACGAGATGGCTTGATATTGCATTTGGGCCATAAGGGGCCCCTCTAGGACTCTGTACATGCCCAGTGAGCGCGGGTACTCATTGTGATATGAGATATAGCTTGAGGGACTAGTGTTGTTCCATGTGATGCCCGAGGGGCTGATTTTGTTGATATTGTGCCCGAGGGGTGGTTCTTATGTGTTTACCTTTTCTGGCTGCCTGTTATTTACTTGCTCAACTGTTAAAAAGGCATTTTTAAGAATCTTAAATAGAACTAAAGTGGCTTTACATGTTGTCATTAATTTATTATTTTACTGGCTTTTACTACTTCTTTATAGCATGTTGATGTGCCTTTATGTGATTTCTTATTGCTCAGTCTGCATTTATTATTATTACTCACTGAGTTGGATTACTCACTTTACTCATGCACCCCGTGTGCAGATTCAGGCATTTTAGGTCCTACTTGCGTAGGTTGAGAGCTTCCACCAGACTCCGGAGATCCACTAGGTAGTTGTGTCTGTTCACATTCCAGTTCTTCTTCCTCTATCTTATTTCTTCAGTTATGTAATAGTTGTGTGGACTATTTCAGACTTGGTAGTTTTTATGATAGAAGCTCATGATTGGTGACACCCCGATGTCGGGCTATGTCTATTTTGCAATTGTACTATTTCACCTTATTTTGGGTTTATTATGATGTCAAAGACCTAATTTTGTATTTTATTTATTGCTTAAAATAAATTAGGAGTGTGTCGGTTGGCCTTGTCTTCACGAGAAGCGCCATCGCGATCGGGTCTGGGTTTTAGGGTCGTGATAAGTTAGTATCAGAGCTTAGGTTATTGTAAGGCCCTGTGAAAAATTTGTGCTCAAAGCTTAGTACTTTGTGGTGTCGAGTTCAGACCCTTTTTACTGATTTTACACTTAAAAATCAAGAATCAAAATTTTCCAAAAAATTGCCATTATGCGGTCCAGAATGCGATCACAGACAAGGTATGCGGACCGTATTTATGCCGCGGAGTTAATCAGAGAGTTGGTCGAAATTGATGTTAGAAGTGCGGTCCATTATGCGATCACATAATCAATATGTGGAGCGCATAGTCGTCGCACAAGTCCCTCAAGGATTTGTGAAGGTCAGTTCTGCGGTGCATTATGCTACTGCAGAAAAGGAATGCGAACCGCATTCCCGTTGCATACTCAGGCTGAGACGTTAGTGTTTGGAACACTTATGCGGTCCAATCTGCGGACCGCATTTCAACTCTACGATCGCATAATGCGACAGCATATCCTGCTCGGGCTTCTATTTTTCTAAAATTTTAAACCTGACCCCTTTTTAATAAAATGCCCCAAACCCCTCATTTTAACAATCTTCTGAGCAAAATAAGAGAGAGGGAAGGGAGGCTTCTTGAGGGAGAAAGGAAGCTTCATCAATTTGATTCTTCAAACTACCCGGGCCGGGAAAATTCTAATTGATTGTCTTCATACCCAATTTTTATAGGTAAAATCCCTAATCCTTTTTCCTTGATTTTATTTTTGATTTAAGCTAAGGGAGGGGGTCTCGCACCTTGATTCTTGAAAATAATGGTTGAAACCACACATACATGCCTTTTTAATCCTAGAACCTAGCAAGGGAAAACTGGGTAGAGGTAGAGGTTTGCAAGAGAAGAGTTGATAACCAAAATAAGTTTGAGTAGAAATTGTGAACCCCAATTCTAAGTCATATGTCTTAACTTGTGAACTAGATTGACGTTGATAGACTATTTGGTGAATTGAAACTAGAAGTTAAAAAGGAATTCGGCTCCAGGTATGTATGGCTAACCTTGATCTTTGTAGAATCGCCTTGTTTGGTGTACGAATGTTTGGTATGTGATATCTGCATGGATTATTCATGAAATTATTGTGATTGTGCTTGTGGTAATGATTGAGGAACAAATGACGAAATAAAATCGTAAATGATGTAACTGGAATAACTGTGATAACCACATCTATGGCTTATTGTGGGCAATTATCGTTATGATGTAAAACACATGTGAGTTGTTGGATATGACGGAAAATAGTATTGATGGTTATGGAAATACTTGTAAATTGTTGTTGTTATTTCTTAAGAAGTGTGTTGTTGATCTTTGTGAATTGTTGATTTTTGTTGTGTTGTTGGTGAATTGTGGTTGTATGGTGTGATGATAAGGGTGGCCGAGGTAATAAGGGTGGCCGAGGTATTAAGGGTGGAAAGTGATCGAAATCACTATTAAAACAAACATTTGAGCAAATTGTGAAATCATTGACGTGGAATTGTAGAAGGGGGAAACAGGAGAGATTGAAAACTTGTTTGGCTTGATTGTTCCTTTTCTTGTGCATTTGATTGTTGTTTCTATTACTGTTACCTACTTGTATATGGCTTGAGTTTACTTGGAGCAAGTTTGTTCATACATACCAGTACAATTCAAGTGTACTGATGTCCCTTTTGCCGGGGGCGCTACATTCCTGTTATGATTGTAGGTGGATCCATAGCAGGTACTCCAGTCCACCGACCGTAGCTCTTCATCATTTCCCGTCAACTGAATTGGTGAGCCCCTTCCCTTTCAGGGCCGTGCGTGGCTCATGCCACTTCTGTTTTGGGATCTTATTTTGATATTTGTATAAGGTATAGCTGGAGCCTTGTTACCGTCAAGTACGATATCATCCCTTTTTCATGTTTAGAGGCTCCGTAGACAGGAAATGTGGGTCATGAACTTATGTAATATGTATGTTGCACGTTGGGCTATGTAAAGTGTAAACCACGGTAAGAATCATGTACCATATGTATGTTTTGCAATAAAAAGTTGTTTTGATTGTAGATGGTTATTTTTCTCGGCTAATAAATAATGAAAAATGCGGGGTAACACGTGGGGTAGGAGAGGCACCCAGGTCCACTTAACTGGGGCTACCCGGTCGAGCGTCGGTCATCTCCCTTGGATTTTGGGCATGACATACTTGGAATCAGAGCCAGGTTTTAAAACAGTCCTAGGATGTCTCGGAGCCGTGCCTAGTAGATCCATTCTTATCGGTGTGTTGTTGACCACATCTATAAGTAAGGGGCTACACGGGAATTTAGGAAACTATCCTCTTCTTTGTTATTCCATATCGTGCGGTGAAGTGGAAAGTGGAAGTATTTACGTCTAACTCATGCTTTGTTCCAAAATTTTCAGAATTGTCACCTAAGAAGAAAGCTAGACTCGGCCCTGGGACCGACGCTACCCTAAGTGTGGCCATGAATCATGTACCTGATGCCGTTGGTAAGAGTGACTCCTGGCCTTGAATCTGCCCGGCCCATCTATTCCAGATCCAAGCATTCCTATTCCAGTTGCGGCAGAAGGTTCCACCATCCCCACCGCCGATACTCCTAGTCCTGATGCTGTTCGAGCTACCGATCTCGGGGTTTTTGATGGGGACCTTAGAGGAGCCATCTGTATGTTGACCCAGTTAGTGGCCGCCCAGGCCCAGAGATCTCATGATTCCTATGTGCCCTCCAGCGGACAAGGAGATTCTGCCAGCTCCAAAGTCCACCATTTTCTGCAATTGCCCCTCCAGAGTTCTCAGGCAGAGACCCAGAGGCAGATCCGCAAGATTTCCTTGATGAGATGTACAAGACCCTCCAAGTGATGAAGGCTATAGAGACAGAGGGGGTTGAGTTGGCTTCATACAGGTTGATGGGAGCAGCGCGTTCGTAGTTCGAGATGTGGGAGGATTCTCGTGAGGAGGGAAGACCTCCGGCGAGATGGGATGAGTTTGTAGATGCCTTTATAGACCACTTCTTGCCTGCCGAGACAATGGCAGCTTGTGCCACTAAGTTTGAGGTTCTCAAGCAGGGCAGTATGAGTGTTTGGGAGTACCACATGGAGTTCGTGAGGTTGTCCAAGTATGCTCCTCCGTTAGTATCGACCATGGATGCTCGAGTTTGCCGTTTCATTCAGGGTCTTAGTTCTTTGGTGGTGAATAAGGTTGCTACAGCGGCCTTGCACTCAGATATGAATTATGGAAAGATTGTAGGATTCTCTCAGGCCACAGAGGCTAGGAAGTTGAAGATACGGGCAGAAAGGGAGAGTAGCAGCAAGGGCCAGTCAATGAGTCACTCAGGGAGACCAGTTCCGGGGAGAGGGTCATCAGGGCCATCCCAGTCATATGCTCAGTCCTCAGCGAGTGCACCGCCATCTGTGCATAGTTACCAGCAGAGCAGTCACTCGAGACCATGTTCAGACAGCAGGAGGTTCCGCCAGTCCGGTCGTCCAAGAGTGAGGTCCCAGCAGCAGGGGAGAGCTACATGCCCTAAGTGTGGGAGGTTCCAAACAGAGACTTGCTATTTGGATATCCCGTTATGTTATAGGTGCGGGTTGAGAGGTCACATCCAGCGGGACTGCCGTGCGCCCAGTTAGGGTATGGGTAGGGGATCTGCCCAGTCATCCGGGTCTTCAGTTACTACATCATCCGTGTGTCCTCCAGCTCCAGCAGGGCATGGTGCAGTTAGGGGTGGAGCTCGTGGTAGGGGTGGACCTAGCCGGTTCTATACTTGGAGTGGTCGCCAGAGTGCTGAGGCTTCTCCAGATGTTGTTACGGGTATCTTGTCTGTTCAGGCCATTGATTGATATGCTCTTATTGATCCGGGGTCCTCTTTGTCTTATGTCACCCCATTCATTGCTTCAAGTTTTGGGATAGAACCCGAATAGCTTCATGAGTCGTTCTCTGTATCGACTCCGGCTGGTGATTCTATTACAGCCTCGCGAGTTTATAGGAATTGTGTCGTCACATGTGTGGTCGCATTACCACGGACGATCTTATTGAGCTTGGAATGGTAGATTTTGATGTAATCATGGGAATGGACTGGCTTTATTCGTGCATTGCTAAACTTGACTGCCAAACGAGAGTCATGAGGCTTGAGTTTCCTAACGAGCAGGTTATTGAGTGGAAAGGAAATGGTGTGGATCCAAAGGGTAGGTTTATTTCTTACCTTAAGGCTTTGAAGATGATTAAGAAGGGGTGTATCTATCATTTGGTTCGGGTGGCGGACACCACATCAGAAGTGTCTGTCCTAGAGTCCGTGCCATTTGTGAACGAGTTTCTTGAAGTGTTTCTAAATGAGCTTCCAGGAATTCCACCAGATATGGAGATTGATTTCGAGATTGATGTATTGCCAAATACCCAGCCAATATCTATTCCACCATACAGAATGGCGCCAGCAGAGTTAAGAGAGTTAAAGGATCAGCTGAAGGATTTATTAGAGAAGGGGTTCATACGACCGAGTGTGTCGCCGTGGGGTGCTCCGGTTCTTTTTTTCAGAAAGAAGGATGGGCCATTTCGGATGTGCATTGATTATCGGCAGCTTAACAAAGTCACCATGAATAATAAATATCCTTTGCCTCGGATAGATGATTTTTTTGACCAATTACAAGGTGCAAAGTTCTTATCCAAAATTTATTTGCGATCCGAGTATCACCAGTTGAAAATCAGAGAGTAGGATATTCCTAACACCGCCTTCAGAACTCTCTATGGTCACTTCGAATTCTTGGTCATGTCTTTTGGGCTAACCAACGCCCCGACAGCTTTCATGGACCTTATGAATCGGGTTTTCAAGCCATTTCTAGACTCCTTCGTGATTGTTTTCATTGACGACATCCTCGTTTATTCGCGGAGCAGGGAGGATCATGCCGATCACCTCAGAGCAGTTTTGCAGACTCTTTACCAGCACTAGTTGTATGCTAAATTCTCAAAATGTGAATTTTGGTTGGAGTCCATCACTTTTCTGGGTCATGTTGTTTCCAGTGAGTTGATTCAGGTGGATCCCTAGAAGATTGCAGCGGTGAAGGATTGGCCTAGACCCACGACCCCGACGGAGGTTCGTAGCTTCTTGGGTTTAGATGGGTACTATCGGAGGTTTGTGGAGGGATTCTCTACCCTCGCCTCCCCATTAACTAAATTGACGCAAAAAGCAGTTAAGTTCCAATGGTCCGACGTTTGTGAGAAAAGTTTTTAGGAATTGAAGTCAAGGTTGACCTCTGCACCGATATTGCCCTTGTCGGAAGGCACGGAAGGATTTGTGGTGTATTGAGATGCTTCCAGGGTTGGTTTGGCTGTGCATTAATGCAATATGGGAAGGTTATAGCGTATACTTCAAGGCAACTCAAGAATCACAAGAAGAATTACCCGACGCATGATTTGGAGCTTGCAGCAGTTATATTTGCCTTGAAAATATGGCGGCATTATCTTTATGGGGTCCATGTGGATATGTTCTCGAACCACAAGAGTCTCCAATATTTGTTCAAACAGAAGGAGTTAAATTTGAGGCAGCGGCGGTGGTTAGAATTGCTTAAAGATTATGATATGAACATCTTATACCATCCAGGAAAGGCAAATGTTGTGGCCGACGCCCTCAGTAAAAAATCCATGGGTAGTTTGGCTCACTTGGGGGCGGATCAGAGGCTCCTACTAGGGAGGTTTATCAGTTGGCCTATCTTGGGTTTGCATTTCAACCCCAAATGAGGAGGAAATTACGGTGCGTAATAGAGTAGAATAATCGCTTGTAGCGAAAGTCAAGGAAAAGCAGTTCATCGATCCAGCATTGGCACAGATGAAGGAGGCAGTTTTGAATTTCAATCGACAATAATGATGGTATGTTACGATGTCAAGGAACACTATGTGTTCCAGATGTGGATAACCTTCGGGAAAGAGTAATGGCGGTGGCTCATCATTCCAGTTATTCGGTGCACCCAGGTTCTACAAAAATGTATCACGATCTAAAGGAAATTTATTGGTGGAACTGTATGAAGAGGGGTGTCGCTGACTTTGTATCTAAATGTCTAAATTGTCAGCAAGTAAAAGCTGAGCATCAGCGGCCCGGTGGGTAAACCCAGCTTATGGAAATACCAATGTGGAAATGGGAGATGATCAACATGGATTTTGTGGTAGGATTACCTCGCACTCAACGAAAATTCGACTCAATTTGGGTGATAGTGGATCGACTCACCAAATTAGCTCACTTCTTGCCAGTCAATTCCACCGACACCGTAGAACAGCATGCTCGGTTGTACATCAAGGAAATAGTGAGGCTTTATGGTACTCCGCTCTCAATTATTTCGGATCGAGGGGCTCAGTTCACAGCTAATTTTTGGAAGAAATTTCGGCAAGGTTCGGGTACCTAGTTGAATCTCAGCATGGCTTTCTATCCGCACATCGATGGTCAAGTAGAGCGGACTATTCAAACGCTTGAAGATATGTTGCGGACTTGTATCTTGGACTTCAAAGGTAATTGGGATGATCACTTGCCCCTTATAGAATTTGCTTACAATAACAGCTTTCATGCTAGCATCCAGATGGCCCCATTTGAGGCATTGTACGAAAGGAGATGTAGGTCTCCGATCGGATGGTTCGAAGTAGGTGAAGCAGAGTTGATAGGGCTGGATCTCGTGCACCAGGCTACGGAAAAAGTTAAAGTCATTCAGGAAAGGATGAAGACTGCTCAAAGTCGCCAGAAGTCCTATGCGGACGTATGTCGAAGAGAATTGGAGTTCCAAGTAGATGATTGGGTATTCTTGAGGGTGTCTCCTATTAAGGGAGTCATGCGATTTGGGAAGAGAGGGAAGCTGAGTCCTAGATATGTCGGGCCTTACCGGATCGTTCAAAAGATCGGGCAAGTTGCTTATAAGCTGGAGTTGCCCCCTGAAATGTCCCTAGTGCACCCGGTGTTCCATGTGTCTATGTTAAGGAAATTTGTTGGAGATCCGTCCACCATCGCGCCAGTAGAAGACATCAAGGTTACTGAAGAGTTATCGTATGAAAAAATTCCGGTTGCTATTCGTGATATACAAGTCTGTAAATTGCAAAACAAGGAAATTGCTTCAGTTAAAGTGTTGTGGCGAAATAAACAAGTCGAGGAAGCCACTTGGGAAGCGGAAGATGAGATGAAAGAAAAATATCCCCATTTGTTCAAACAAGTCCAGTAGTGATCGTGCGAACTCTTGTCCTTAGCGAACTGGCATTGTGTCCCATTTGGTGCAAAGACACCCCATTTCTCCCCTAAATGCTTTATATTGTAATTCTTCAAATTGTGCCAAAACTGTATGTGTTGTGATTATTTGAGCTATATGCAAAACTTCTTGGTAAATGAACGTTTTTGTAAAAACTCTAGTGATAAGTAACTAGCTTATGATAGTACAAATTGGTAATGATTAATTTGCATGTGTATAGTGAATCGTAGTGGTTAAACTATATGAGGCTCATTGGAGTAATCAAACTATGTGCAAAAGTGTGTCAAGCGATTGTATATGTACAAGTGAAGGGGGGTGATGGATTGTATATCAGTTATAGGGGTAACAAAAATTGTGTAATGGTGCTTGGAAATATGTTTCGGGGCTCTCTGACAGGTAGATGTGTACAAATTACAAAGGAAACTCTGGCAAAATTTTTCTAAATCATGGGAGTTAGTGGAAAAAAACTTGGGAGATTGCATATCATGTTTTTCAAACAAACTGATTTTAAACAATCCTCATTCGAGGATGAATGATTTTAAGTGGGGGAGGATGTAAGGCCCCGTGAAAAATTTGTGATCAAAGCTTAGTACTTCGTGGTGTTGAGTTCAGACCCTTTTTACTGATTTTAGACTTAAAAATCAAGAATCAAAATTTTCCAGAAAATTGCCATTATGCCGTCTACAATGTGGTCACAGATCAGGTATGCGCCGCATTTATGCCGTAGAGTTAATTAGAGAGTTGGTCAAAATTGATGTTAGAAGTGTGGTCCATTATGCGATCGCATAATCAATATGCGGACTGCATAGTCGTCGCATAAGTCCCTCAAGGATTTGTGAAGGTCAGTTCTGCGGTGCATTATGCGACCACAGAACAGGAATGCGGACCGCATTCCTGTCATATACCCAGGCAGAGACGTTCAGTGTTTGGGACACTTCTGCCGTCCAATCTGCGGACCGTATTTCAACTCTGCGATCGCATAGTGCGACCGCAGATCCTGCTCGGGCTTCTATTTTTCTAAAATATTAAACCCGACCCCTTTTTAATAAAATGCCCCCAACCTCTCATTTTAACAATCTTCTGAGCAAAATAAGAGAGAGAGAGAGGGCAGGGTTCTTGAGGGAGAAAGGAAGCTTCATCAATTTGATTCTTCAAACTACCCAGGCGGGGAAAATTCTAATTGATTGTCTTCATCCCCAATTTTTGCAAGTAAAACCCCTTACCCTTTTTCCTTGGTTTTGTTTTTTGATTTAAGCTGGGGGGGGGGTCTCGCACCTTGATTCTTGAAAATAATGGTGAAACCACACATGCATGCCCTTTTAAACCTAGAACCTATAAAGGGAAAACAGGGTAGAGGTAGAGGTTTGCAAGAGAAGAGTTGATAACCTAAATAAGTTTGAGTAGAAATTGTGAACCCCAATTCTAAGTCATATGTCTCAACTTGTGCACTAGATTGATGTTGCTAGACTATTTGGTGAATTCAAACTAGAAGTTAAAAAGGGAATTCGACTCCAGGTATGTATGGCTAACCTTGATCTTTGTAGAATCTCTTTGTTTGGTGTACGAATGTTTGGTATGTGATATCTGCGTGGCTTATTCATGAAATTATTGTGATTGTGCTTGTGGTAAGAATTGAGGAACAAATGACGAAAGAAAATCGTAAATGATGCAACTGGAATAACTGTGATAACCACATCTATGGCTCATTATGGGCAATTGTCATTGTGATATAAAACACATGTGAGTTGTTGGATATGATGGAAAATAGTATTGATGGTTATGGAAATACTTGTAAATTTTTGTTTTTATTTCTTAAGAAGTGTTGTTGTTGATCTTTGTGAATTATTTATATTTGTTGTGTTGTTGGTGAATTGTGACTGTATGGTGGGATCGGGTTGCGCACCGCAACACGAAGTTATAAGGTGCGGGTTGTGGTGATAAGGGTGGCCGAGGTAATAAGGGTGGAAAGTGATTGAAATCACTATTGAGATAAACATTTGAGCAAATTGTGAAATCATTGACGTAGAATTGTGGAAGGGGGAAACAGGAGAGATTGAAAACTTATTTGGCTTGATTGTTACTTTTCTTATGCATTTGATTATTATTTCTATTACTGTTACCTACTTGTATATGGCTTGAGTTTACTTGGAGCAAGTTTGTTCATACATACTAGTAAAATTCAAGTGTACTGACGTCCCTTTTGCCGGGGGAGCTACATTCGTGTTATGATTGTAGGTGGATCTATAGCAGGTACTCCAGTCCACCGACCGTAGCTCTTCATCACATCCCGTTAGCTGAATTGGTGAGCCCCTTCCCTTTCGGGGCCCTGCGTGACTCATGCCGCTTCTGTTTTGGGATCTTATTTTGATATTTGTACAAGGTATAGTCCGAGCCTTGTTATCAGCAAGTACGATATCATCCCTTTTTCATGTTTAGAGGCTCTGTAGAAAGGAAATATGGGTCATGAACTTATGTAATATGTATCTTGCACGTTGGGCTATGTAAAGTGTAAATCACGCTAAGAATCATGTACCATATGTATGTTTTGTAATAAAAAGGTGTTTTGATTGTAAATGATTATTTCTCATGGCTAATAAGGAATGAAAAATGCGGGGTAACATGTGGGGTAGGAGAGGCACCCAGGTCCGCTTGACTGGGGCTACCAGGTCGAGCGCCGGTCATGTCCCTCGGATTCGAGGCGTGACAGTTACATAGGTCTCATGAGTCATGAGCAGGTTTAGTAGAGTCTCGCATATTGGTATGAAGACATCTGTATTTATCTTCGAGTGGCTGCATAACCTTTAGGAAAACCTTCATACTCTTGAAATTCTTATCGTGCGAATCTGTTGATCTGAGTACTAAACTTCTGTTATTCTATTCTCTCACAAATGGTGAGGACACGCGCTACCGGACGACCACCAGTACCACCAGCAATGGCCAGTAGAGGTCGAGGACATGATTGTGGATGCTGTAGGGGCAGGGGTGTGGCTCGTATTGCAGCTAGCGCAACACCTGCAGATATACCAACTGCCCCAGTTCAGGATCAAGTCCTAGTTGTGGACACTCCAGCAGCACAATCTCAGGCACCAGTTGTGCCCATTATGATTTTGGGTCTTCAGGAAGCCTTGGTTCAGATTTGATCGGTATGCACTGGCCTAGCTTAGGCGGTTTCAGTTACTAAAGCCGTAGCTAATTCTCAGGCCGAGGGAGGCAATTAGACTCTCGCCGCTCGCACAACTGAGTAGGTCGTGTAGGGGTTTCAAACACCGAGGGCATATCCAGGCCAGCTAGTTGTAGCTACTCAAGACTATGTAGCTCCTGCCATGCTAGAGGACGATCAACATAGTTTGGAGAGGTTTGGTAGGCTTCAGCCTCTAACCTTCAATGGTGCTGAGGGTGAGGATGCCCAGGGTTTCTTAGATAGGTGTCAGCGAATTCTTCGCACAACGGGTATTCTAGAGACCAGCGGGGTCGCTTTCACTACTTTTCGTTTTTCTGGAGCTGCCTTAACTTGGTGGGAGGCGTCTGAGAGGTGTAGGACTATTGGTGCAGAAACCCTTAATTGGCAACAATTCTCCGTTCTCTTTTCTGAAGAGCATGTTCCATAATCTCGCAGAGAGAAGCTACGCAGGTAGTTTAAGTGGTTGCATCAGGGAGAGATGACTGTGATGCAGTATGAAATGAGGTTTTCAGAGTTATCTTATCATACTATTTGGTTGGTTCCAATAGATATAGAGAGGATTGGGAGGTTTTTGGATGGCCTCACTTATCAGCTTCGTATTTTATAAACCAAGGAGAGGGTATCTGGTGCTATATTTGAGGAGGTTGTAGACAATGCTCGAGAGATTGAGTCAGTTCATCGCCAGGAGCGAGATGAGAGGGAGGCATAGAGACCTCGAGGGTCTGGTAGTTATTGTGGTGCTCCTTCGAGAGGTCAGTTTCAGCACGGCAGAAGCCGTCCTTTCAGGCATGCTCAGTCAGCTCACCCAGGTTATCATGGGGCGTCATTGGGTCATGGTTCTTACAGTTCTTATCAGGGCCAGTCATCACTTTGTGCCCTTCTAGATCATAGTTTCGTCCCGTGCCCTATCTGTTCAAGGCTCTTCTATGGTAGGTACATCTGCTAGTCATTCAGGTGCTAGGGGTTCCCTTCAGTCCCCGTCTCCAGCACACGGGAGTTACTATAAATGTGGAGAGATGGGTCATATATGGAGGTGGTGTCCTCTTCATCTTGGGGGTTCATCTCAGCAGAGGGATCAGCCATCGGCTTCAGCACCCATTGCTTCATCACCACCCACCCAGCTAGCTAGAGGTGGAGGTCAGTCAGCTAGAGGTCACCCTAGAGGGGGAGGTCGCTCAGGTGGCGGTCATGTCCATTTTATGCACTTCCAGCTAGGCCCGATGCTATTGCTTTCGATGCCGTTATTATAGAAATTATTTCAGTCTGCCGTAGAGATGCCTCTATATTATTTGATCCTGGTTCCACTTATTCTTATGTGTCATTATACTTTTCTCATTTTTTTGGATATGTCCCATAAGTCACTTGTTTCATCTGTTCATGTATCTACTCCGGTGGATGATACTGTTATTGTAGATCGTGTGTACCCGTCATGTGTGGTAACTATTGGGGGTGTGGAGACTCGAGTGGATGTATTGTTGTTATGTATGGTAGACTTCGATGTTATTCTGGGCCTAGATTGGTTGTCTCTGTGTTGTGCTATTTTGGATTGTCATACTAAGATAGTGATTTTGACTATGCCAGGTGTGCCACGGATTAAGTGGCGAGGTTCAACTGATTATGTTCCTAGTAGGGTAATTTCATTATTGAAGGCCCAGCATATGGTTGGGAAGGGTTGTCTTTCATATCTAGCCTTTGTGAGGGATGTCGGTGCAGAGAATGCAATAAAAATGAAAAAGGGACAAGATAGAACTTATTTAGAGCCTACAGATATGATGCAATTCCAAAACATTATGCAAACACAATTTCAAGGAGAGGAAGTACGGGTTCCTGTCCCAGATGTTATTCATAAATAAGGAGCGAGTAGGAGACGTAAGTTAAAACAAAGGAAATAATCCAAGGAAGATTACGCAGAATATTGATATGAGAATCGGCCAACGAGTAATTAGTGTTTGATTCAGGAAGACCCTAGTAATTGGCTAGACAAAAGGGGACAGACAAATCAGCAAAACGTGTAGGATTAGCATAGTAAAACCTAATATAGTGAATTTATCCTCACAGTAACGTCATTGTAATACTTGAGATATATTCATATTGGAGTCGGGATAGTTAAAGGTACCATATGAGTATTACTGAAATAAAAGAGAAAGCCAATAGGGAAATCCGTTAAAATATCAGTTCAGAAGTAACCCTATAAGCACAAGGTTATGGAGGTAAGAAACTACGGATAATTATAGGCAAGGAAGGACATCAAAAGGTCAGTAATAAGTTCACAGCATTACAAGAGTCAAGGGTTCTCCCTAAATTCTACAACAAAAGACTAGCTGAGGAAATAAGGAAGAAGGCTTCAACCCTGGGTGACCTAAGGAGGAAATGGTCTTATAACGACACTCTCACAACAACATTGTATGCACTCTATAAGAAAATGACACCTACTGTGGCTAATGAATGGTAAGTAAAATCAGAAGTGATATTCAAGTTCATATGAGTTCTATGGAATTCTAATATGTGCTGGCACCGAGATAAGCGCTGTATGCACGCAATAACGGGGCAGATAGACCAGGAAAAGTAATTGCTTACGTTTGAAGAAAGCTAAGATGGAACAAAAATAATTATTTGATTCATGTTCCAGAGTTAGTTATGTTATGAATGCACTTAAGATTTTGGAGTTTTATACATGCAGTATATACAGTCGTAGAAGATTCCGATATAAGTTAAAAGAATGATTTGAGCCTAGGTCATAGACAAAGGATTGTATCATGGATATTCCTCAGCGCCCATGAACCACATATCGGGAGGTAGCTTAAGCCTACATAAAGGATGATAAGAAGAAGGAGGAAACTAAAGAGAAAAATTAAGTAAATCTAAAATCTGATTATTGGACCCCGAAAATTATAAAAATCGTGATTGAGAACATTATAAGATCACTCTTAGTATCAAAGGTACCAAAGGGATAGTAGAACAACCATATTCTATAACGGTTCTACATAAAGCCAAATAGAAAAATACCAGCCATATAAGAATTCAGTATGGAGCTCCCACCAAATTGTATAGGCACCAGAGGTGTAAGTATTATAATAGAGCTTCAAGTTATGGATGTGAATTATACCTATGTGGAAGGGAGGTCATGAAAGAGATAAAAAGATATGGTACAAGATTTTAAGGTAAATAAGTTAAAGGTAAATGATGTACAAAATACTAAAAGGTAGAAAATCGTGAATAATCCATGCTTTGGATAGAATGCTAGAAGCACTAGGATTCAACATCCAGGAATGATAGTAGCGTCATCAGTGGCGTACCTTCCAGCCTATGGTTTCTAAGTATCGACAGATCTAGTCAAAAGAGTAAAGAAGGGTTAGAGACGATGTGATGTCGCGCTTGATGTTACAGAACAACATAAGGAAATCTATGGTGCAAACAAGTTGAAGGAAGGCCGCAAATAGTATAAATAGATATGTATCGTTCCCATATGAAAATATAGTAAAGCGACAAAATTTTATGACATGAGTAAGAACGAGAAAGGGCGAGAGAGAAGGTGATGAGAATAGATAAGTCCTCAGGATTAAACCCATGAAAACAAGAAAGTTAATGGTTTCCCTAAGTTATAGAAAGTTCAGTATAGCCTAAATGAACTCAAAGGAGTCTAAGATTAATAATATTGTGAAAAAAATGAAATGCTGCCTTGGTAGTGAAATAAAAGTGTAATTGTGATAGATAAAAGATAACATTTGGGCCTTCGATTGAATAATGATTTGATGAAAAAAAAGGGAGACGGAGAAAAGATTTTGCGAACGGTATGAGATCAGAATAGCCCCATAATGTGAATCACATCGAGATACTATGAAATACGATTATGGAAATCACTTCAAATATTCCTCGATGCAATGTAAACCCTAGTGGCAAGGTTTTACGTAAGAGGTTTCAAGGTATCAGTGATATATTATAAGCAATATTGCGGAAAATCATAATGAAGTCACAAAGTATAAGCTGACATTACGTCGTCATTATTAGTAAGAATAGTAATGAGGAAGCATTAAATGACTTGGATTTATATATGGGATAAGAAACAAGAGTAAGCTGGAATTTTGTAACACACCTCCGCAACGATAAATCGAGGAAAGAATTATGGTATAGTATGGCCTACTTAGATGTAGCAAAACTAATGACGCCCAGAGGAAGAGCTTGACATAATTTTGTACATGTTCAAAAAGTGAAGCCTAGAGATTGGCTAAAAGCTGGAGGAAAGAGAAGAAAAGAGTAGCATGGGAACACATACAAAATTAGAGTTGTAAAGGCTTTCTTCACTTTTTCCTCTTCTGTGTACTTTTTATCAATTTCAAACTCCTAGTCCACCCCCAAACTTGCGCTTTTGCCAATTCTTTCTCAAGAATTCTAAGGAAAGATTAGGTGCCTAGAGAGGCTCATTACAAAACGAATGAAGGCTTGTAACATGGTTATTGAAAGAAAAAAAAGGCTTCGGCTCAAAGGAGTTGACTAGGGATATCACATTGGTAGGCCATGGAAGATTTCAAATTTCAAATTTGATCAAGGGGAGCCTACGATCATTTCTCAAGCCAAGCTACACTTAGAATTTTTCCTAGACAAATATTTGGGGCAAGTTCTAGACCATTAGCACGGGTACTTGGATTTGTAACTAAACATCTCACCTCTCACGCTTCTAGATTTGTAAAAAGAATAGAGTCGAGGGTGTCACGACCTGGATTTCCCACCATCGGGATCGTGATGGCGCCTAACTCTTAGAATGCTAGACAAGCCAACACATAAGGATCTAACACGCATATCACTATTCAAAATAGTAAATAACAATAATTTAAACCAACATATGGTAATAAGTGCGGAAATTTATAATAGACTAAATACTATTACACGAATAACCAAAATTTGGTGTCACAATCCACAAATATCTAAGCGTTACTACAAATACTGGTTCAAAGAGAATACATTCTCGAAATGAAAGAAAACAAGGAAACTAAGATAAATAGAAAGGGACTCTAGGGTCTGCCAACATCGGCAGATCTACCTTGGGTAACTCTGATCAACGAGGTCCGGTACCAAAATCTGCACAAAAAGTGCATAGTACAATATCAGTACAACCGACCCCATATACTGGTAGGTGCCGAGCCTAACCTCAGGGAAGTAGTGACGAGGCTAGGACACCACAACAACATAAGCCTATGCAGTTAACTCATGTACGAGAAAATAACAACAATTTGAAATTTAAGCAGCTAATGACGGGAAGGGGGATAAGCATACTGGGGAATATCAAATCTTGTAACAGTGCAATAAAAAATGTAGTAAATAACATGTTTTGCACCAACGAAAGTAATACCATAGCAAGCAAGTGCACGACATCACCCTTTGTGCTTTTACTCTCGTCCTTACCATAAGAAACAGTAAAAATGGCATGACATCACCCTCCGTGCATTAACTCTCTCATAACATTGCAAGGCATCACCCTCAGTGCATTATCAATATCAAAATACGGCACAACATCACCCTTCGTGCATTATCACTCACAAAATATGGCACGACATCACCCTTTGAGCGTTATCACTCACTTACAAAACATTGCATGGAATCACCTTTCGTGCTTTACACTCTTCCGCACCCAAACAAACCAACAGTAACAACTCGGCAAGGGAAGAAGTCTTCGCAATGCAATTGCCTTAGCCAACTTCTAATCACAATCGCGATAGAAGCCTCGCAAAAGCGAAACCTACTAGGTTCACAATTGCGATATCTGATCTCGCAATTGCAAGATCAGAGGTCAGCAACAGGTTCAATGGTACCGGTAATTTTTCCTAGGTTTCAAGACACTCCGTAGCCTTTCAAAAACTCTCCCGAGCTATCGGGGCTCCAAACCAAGCATGCACACAAGTCTTGGAACAGCATACGAACTTGCTCGTGCAATGAAATCGCCAAAGTAACATCTAAAACTATTAACACAAAAATATATGATATCCTTAAGAGCACTTGAAATTCTTAGTTTTACAACCGGACGTCCGAATCATATCAAATTAGTCTATTTTTCACCAAATTTCACAGACATGAATTAAATATTATATTAAACATATATCGGGCTCCAACATCAAAATACGGGCCTAATACCAGCAAGATCAAATATTATTCAATTTCTTTAATTCCTTAGATTTCAATTTAATAATTTTTAACAAAAATTCATTACTCGGGCTAGGGACTTCGAAATTTTATTCCCGACATACGCCCAAGTCTCATATTTTTCTACAAACCCTCCGAGACTGTCAAAATATGGGTCCAGGTCTGTTTACTTAAATTGCTGACCAAAGTCAAATAAAATTACTTTTAAAGGCAAAAATCATTATTTTCTCAAATTTTCACATAAGGGCTTTCTAGAAACGCGCTTGGATTGCGCATGCAAATCGAGGAATAGTAAGAACAGGTTTTGAAAGCCTTGGAACACTGGATTAGGTTCTAAAACACTAGATGACATGTTGGGTCATCACATTCTCCACCTCTAAAACAATCGTTCGTCCTTGAACGGACATAGAAAAGTACCCAAGCTAGGAAAAAGATAGGGATATCTTCTCTACATATCGAATTCGGACTCCCAGGTAGCTACCTCAACAGGATGACCTCTCTACTGCACATGAACCGAAGGATAACTCTTCGACCACAACTAACAAACCTGTCGGTCTATAATAGCTAACACTACTCCTTGTACGTCAAATCCTTGTCCAAATGACAGTGCTGAAATCTAATACATGGGACAAATCACTGTGATACTTCGAAGCATAGACACATGACAAACTGGATAAACCGTTGACAAGCTTGGTGGCAATACAAGTCTATAAGCTACCTCTCCCACTGGATCAAGAATCTCAAAGGGCCTGATGAACCTAAGGCTGAACTTTCCCTTATTCTCAAATCTCATTACACCATTCATAGGTGACACCCGAAGCAACACTTTCTCTTCGGCCATGAATGCCACATCATGAACCTTACGGTCGGCATAACTCTTTTTCCTGTACTGAGCTGTACGAAGTCTATACTAAATGATCTCAACATTATCCAAGGCATCATGCACTATATCTATACCAAATAACTGAGCCTCTCCCGGCTCAAACCATCCAACCGACGATCGACATTGTCTACTATACAACGCCTCGGAGGGAGCCATTTGGATGCTCGACTGATAAGTGTTGTTGTAGACAAACTCTGCTAATGGCGAAAAATAATCCCAAGAACCTCTAAAGTCAATAACACATGCGTGAAGCATATCCTCCGAAATCAAAATAGTAAGCTCGGGGTGTCTGTCAGTCTGAGGATAAAATAATATGCTCAACTCAATCCACATACCCAACTCAAGCTGAACTACCCTCCGAAAATGCGAGGCAAACTGCATACCTTGATCAAAAATTATAGACATGGGCACACTGTGGAGACGAACTATCTCATGGATATAGATCTCTGCCAACCACTCTGAAGAATAGGAAACTACCACATGAATGAAATGCATTGAATTAATCAGCCTATCCCAATAACCCATGCTGCATCGAACTTCCTCTAAGTCTATGGGAGTCCAACAACGAAGTCCATAGTGATACGCTCCCACTTCCACTCAGGAATTTCAATCTTCTGATTCAAACCACCAGGTCTCTTTGACAATTCAAACACCGAGCTATATATGCAAAAATATCATTCTTCATCCTCCTCCACCAACTATGCTGCCGCAAGTCCTGTTACATCTTAGTGGATCCTGATGAATACAATACCAAAAACTATGGGCCTCTACTTGAATCAACTCGTAAAGTGCATCCACATTAGGCACACAAACACATCCTTGCATCCTTACAACTCCATCATCTCTAAATGTAACCTGCTTGGCATCTCAGTTCCGTATTATGTCCCTAAGGACAAGAAAATGAGGGTCATCATACTGCCGCTCCTTGATACGCTCAAACAAGAACTATCGAGCGAATATACAGGCTAGAACACAGCTAAGCTCAGAAACATCCAACCAAAAAAACTGATTAGACGAAGCCTGAACATTTAAAGCAAGCCACCTCTTACCGAATCGAATATACGCAAGGCTGCCCATACTAGCTGACTTCCTACTCAAAGCATCGGCTACCACATTGGCTTTCCCGGGATGATACAAGATGGTGATATCATAGTCTTTCAATAGCTCCAACCACCACCTCTACCTCAAATTGAGTTCCTTTTTGCTTGAAAAAATACTGCAATCTCTTATGATCCCTGAAAACCTCATACGACATGCCATATAGATTGTGCCTTAAAATCTTTAGTGTATGAACAATGGCTGCTAGCTCAAAGACATGAACTAGGTAATTCTTCTCGTGAATCTTCAACTGCCGTGAAGCATATGCAATAACATTGTCACCCTGCATCAATACCACACCAAGTCCAATATGAGATGCGTCACAATACACAATATAGGGCCCTAAACCCGTGGGCAACACTAACATCGGCATTTTAGTCAAAGTCGTCCTGAGCTTGATGGTGACTATTTTCAACTGGCGATAATCTATGCACATCCTCATCGATCCATCCTTTTTCATTACAAACAAATTGGTGCATCCCAAGGCGAGACATTGGGCATAAGGAAGACCTTATCAAGCAAGTCTTGCAACTCTGCTCCTTCAACTCTTTCAACTCAGTCGGGACCATTCGGTATGGCGGAATAGAAATGGGTTGAGTAGCCAGAGCTAAACCACTAGAAAATTCAATATCCTTATCCGATGGCATCCTCGACGGGTCTATAGGAAATACCTCTAGAAACTCATAAACAACTACTACATAATCCATGGAACAAACCTCCGCACTGGAATCACGAACATAAGCAAAATAAGCCAAACACCCATTCTCGACCATACGTCAAACCTTCATATAAGAAATAAACATACTGGTAAACTGACTAGAAGGCCCTCTCCACTCTAATCGATACAACCTGGCAAGGCTAAGGTATTGGCATGTCTTGGAGTGTCTTGGCATGTCTTGGAGTGTTTTCGGACTGAAGGCAGCAACCTCACTATATTGGAGTGTCTTGGCATGACACTCCAATATAGCATTATAATGTGACAGCCAATCCATCCTCAAAATGACATCGAAATCAACCATATCGAGAAGTAAGAGATCTATGATAGTCTCAATACCCCAATAATAATATCACACAAACGATATACATTATCGATAACAATAAAATCACCTACAGGTGTGGACACATATATAGGAGCACTCAAAGAATCACGAGGCACAACCAAATACGTAGCAAAATAAGATGACTCATAGGAGTATATACACCCTGGATCAAATAGAACAGAAGCATCTCTACTACAAACTGAAACCATACATGTGATAACGGCATCAGATGCCTCAACCTCAGGCCTGGTTGGAAAAGAATAACATCGGGGCTTGGCCCCATCACTCTGAACTGTATCCCTCGAACGCTCTCTTGCTGGCTGGCCTCCACCTTTAGCGGCCTAACCTCCGCCTTTAATACCTCGACCTCTACCTCTGGCTACATAACCCCTACCTCTGCCTGGCTGAGTGGGCGGTAGAACCCTCAGTGCCAAGATCATGGCACGAGAACCCTAAGGATAAGAACTGCTTGATGCTCGAGGGCAATACCTGACAATGTGCCTCAGATCGCCACAAGTATAACAAGACTTCGGTTGCTGAGACTGCTGACCCTGAAACTGACCCCGACAGCCTGGGTAACCACCCTAAAAACTCTGGATCAGAGGTGCCCTAATAGGAGCTAGTGGTACACTATAGGGTGTTAATCAGAATACTGCATATGAAAGCCACAGCCACCTAAAGTATCATGAGAAGCCTAAAGTGCTAAATGAAATGGTCTGGGAGGATGGCCTCTACCAAAAGAAACCCTACCTCCATACGAGGCATCACGAAACCTACTAGAATGGCGAGGCCTATTGTCAAACCCCTGACCACTCCCCTGATCTAAAACCATCTCAACTCGCTTTGCCATATTGGCCGTATCTTAGAGTGAAATCTCACTCCCTGTCTCCTTAGCCATATGTAATCTGATAGGCTGAGTGAGTCCCTTAATAAATCTCTTCACCCTCTCTCTGTCGGTGGGGAGTATAAGAAGAGCATGTCGGCCAAATCAACAAACCTAGTCTCGTACTGAGTGACAATCATAGAACCTTGCTGAAAATGCTCGAATCACCAGCGGTAGTTGTCCCTCTGAGTGCTAGGAAGGAACATCTTGATAAATAGCTGAGAGAACTGGTCCTAAGTCAAGGTAGGTAACCTAGTTGGTTTGCTCAACACAAAATCAATCCATAATCTATTGGTGGACCCTATCATCTAGAACACCGTAAAGTCAGCCCCATTGTTCTCCACTATCGACATGTTCCGTAACACCTCATAGCAGCGATCAAGATAATCTTGTGGGTCTTCAGAAGCTGACCCACTAAAATGAATTGGAAAAATATCAGGGAACTTATCCAACCTCAACAAAGCATCAAAAGACATAATTGATCCATCAGCGGGCTGAGTCGCAATAACTGGCTGAGCCGTTGGAGTCTGAAATTGAGGAGTCACCTACTCCGGAGTGCGAGTAGTGGATGTCTAAGCTCCTCCCCCAGCTTGAGAGACGGCTGGTGCTACAGGAAACATGCCAGTTTGATTTACGCTCTCCATAAGGTCCAATAGATGGACCAAAGAATCTTGAAGTACTAGGGTAGCAATAAACCCCTTCGGAACCTGAGCTTGCCCTAGGAATGGTCTGGGCTAGAACCTCATCATAAAACTCCACCTGACGCTCCACTATCGGTGCTGCTACTCGAGCTCTAGGCTGAGCCCTGCCCCTACCTTGGCCTCTAGCACGATCTCAGCCTCGTCTGTCGCCCCTCGTAGGGCTGCTAATCAACTGATGAAGCGGTACGTGTTCGCCATCTGTGAAAGGACAAGAGTAGAAGGCTCAGTTATTATTGAGAAATCTAATCCCACGACAAAGAAGAATAGAAGTGGAGTTGTTCCTAAACTTTGTAGATTCTGGAAGATAAGCACAGACGTCTTCATACTGATCCCTCAGACTCTGCCTAGCTTGTTCATGAATTGTGAGACCTAGGCAACCTAGTGCTCTTATACAAACTTGTCACGATCCGGATTTCCCACCTTCGATATCGTGATGGCACCTAACTCTTAGAATGCTAGGCAAGACAAAACATAAGGATCTAATATGCTAATCACTATTCAAAATAGTAAATACCAATAACTTAAACTAATACAAGGTAAGAAGTGAAAAAATTCAAAATAGACTAAACATTATGACACGACTACCCAAAATTTGGTGTCACAGTCCACAATCGTCTAAGAGTTACTACAAATATTGATTTAAAGAGAATACATCTATTATCGAAATGAAATAAAATAGGGAAAATAAGATAGATGGAAGGGAACTTCAGGGTCTGTGAATGCCAGAAGATCTACCTTGGGTCTTCTGATGGACTGAAGGCAGTAACCCAACACTGATCAACGAGGTCCAGTACTGAAATCTACACAGAAAGTGTAGAGTGTAGTATCAATACAACCGACCCCATGTACTAGTAAGTATCGAGCCTAATATTGACGAAGTAGTGATGAGGCTAGGACAGGACAACAACATAAACCTTTGTAGTTAAATCATGTACAAGAAAATAAATCCAATTGGAAATTTAAGCAGCTAATGACGGGGGGAGAAACATGCTGGGGGAAATATCAAATCCTATAACATACAGTAAAACAATGCAGTAAATAACATGTTTTGCACCAACGAAAGTAATAACATTGCAAGCAAGTGCACGACATCACCCTTCGTGCTTTTACTCTCGTTCTTACTATAAGAAATAGTAGAAACGGCATGACATCACCCTTCGTACATTAACTCTATTATAACATGGCGTGGTATTACCCTTCATGCATTAACAATATCAGAATATGGCACAACATCACCATTCGTGCATTATCACTCACAAAATTATGGCACGTCATCACCCTTCGTACATTATCACCCACTCATAAAAAATTGCATGGCATCTCCATTCGTGTAAACACTCTTCCTCGCCCAAAAAACTAACAGTAGCAACCCGGCAAGGGAATCATCAATAACCAATCTCTTTTCAATATTTAACTTCACAATATAAATCAGAACTTGAGTCAATTCTTAAAAATTATCCAAATTCCAGGAAAAACATGATAAGATCTATCTAACATGATGAGTAAATAGTTTAAGCATGAACAGTACGTATAAAGAATACAATAGTCACAAGTATAAGACTCACTCGCATGCTATGACTCGACGAAAATATATAGGTACTCATCACCTCACCTATACATCGCACTCAACAACCACACACATAGAAAATAAGGTAACAACACCTAATCTCTCGAGGTAAGGTTAGCCACAACACTTAGCTCGATTCCACAGCCAAAAATCAAGCCTCAATCACCACTTTTCCTCTAGATTCCACTTCAAAACCACTCGTATCTAGTCATAGCTAACTTAATAACATCAATTATTGCCAAAGAAATCAATTCCAATACACAATTATAGATTTCCTAACACAAAAAGTCAAAAATCGACCCCCGGCCCACTTGGTCAAAACTCGAAGTTTGGACCAAAACAATTACCCATTCATCCTCGCGCTCGGATGTACAATTGGTTTTGGAATCCGACCTCAATTTGAGGTATAAATCCCCAAATTTTGTAATTCCTAAGTTCTACCCAAAAATACCCAATTCCACCTTAAAAATCCAAGATTCTAGGTTGAAATATTGTTATAAGAAGTGAAATATTAAAAGAAAAGAGTTAAGAATCAATTACCTATGATTTGGGCAAGAACTAGCCTTTGGAAAACCGCCTCTTGAAGTTTAGGGCTTGAAAATTTGGGAAATAAATCAAAAATCCCGTACAAGGCCCTTTTACACAGTTGCAGATGTCATATTTGCGGCATAAGCTTCATACTTGCGAAGCTCGTAAATGCGAAGAACCACTGCAAATGCGAAGCTCCCTACACTTCTGATGCCTTCCCAATTTGCAAAGGTATGTTCGCAATTGTGAATAGGTACCTCCGCAAATGTGATAAAACGATCGCATTTGCGATCACTGCCCTACCCAGATTTACTTTGCAAATACGAAGAAGTCTTCACAATTGCGAAGACTGCCTTGCCCAGCTTATGATCGCAATTGCGATAAAAGACTCGTAAAAGCGAAACCTTCTGGGTTCGCAATTGCGATGCCTGATCTCGCAATTGTAATATCAGAGGCCTACAATAGGTTCAGTAATACCAGCAATTTTTTCTAAGCTTTAAGACACTTCATAGCCTATCCAAAACTCACCCGAGCCCTCGGAGCTCCAAACCAAACATTTACACAAGTCTTAAAACATCATACAAACTTGCTCGTATGATCAAATCTTCAAAAATACATCTAAAATTACATACCAAAACACATAAAACCCTTAAAAACACTTGAAATTCCTATTTTCACAATGGGAGGTCCGAATCACATCAAATCAGTCTCATTTCTCACCAAATTTCACAAACATGGCTCAAATATTATATTAAACCCAAAATATGGGCCCGATACCAAGAAGAGCAAATATTATTTAATTTTTTTAATTCCTTATATTTTCAGTTTAACAATTTTAAATAAAAATTCTTTACTTGGGCTAGGGACCTCGGAACTCGATTCCAAACATAGGCCTGGGTCCCATATTTTTGTACGGTCCCTCCGGGACCGTAAAAATATGGGTCCAAGTTTGTTTACTCAAATTGTTGACTGAAGTAAACTAAAATTATTTTTAAAGGAAAAAATCATTGTTTTCTCAAACTTCTACATAAGGGCTTTCTGGAAATGTGCCCGTACTATGTACCTAAATCGAGGAGAAGTAAGATGAGGTTTTGTAGGGCTCGGAACCCCAGATTGGGTTCTAAAACATGAGAAGACCTTTTGGGCCATCATTGAGGGCACACAACAACCATAGATAAGATTAAGAATCACAAATGACTCAATTTGAACCACTCGATGACTGCCTAAATCAACACAATAGTCAAAAGAGTCACAACAAGAGCTATTTTCTACCAACAACTTGTTTTTAACCATACATTTATCGGTAAACATTTTGGTACCAACTGAAGCAGGCTTGAGACCCCTTATATTTAATACTACTATATTTACCAAAACATAAAATAAAATAGACTCAATCCCCTAAGAAGGTTGTCACGCCATCTATCATTGTGAAGAGCCATCCGATTCATACATAACCTATCTTTGGAAAGAACTGTGGCATTAAGAAAACCAAAGGCTTATTGTTCACCCAAAACGTAAAGAGAAGATAGCAAATTAAAAAGAATTTCTAAATTAAATAAGAAGCTATAATACTAAGGAAAAGAAAACTAAAGAAGTTATAAAATAAACTACGGAAAATGAGATAAATGAATATACAAACTGAGGTTAAATAAATATATACACATGGGAGGAGAATATATACATCAAATGGAGGGAATATATACATTCCAAAGGAAATTAAAGGAAAATAATATCAGAGTTACTATATCACAAATGTCAAATAATCAAAATAGACCACCCCAAAATAAAAATAAGCATTGTCCCCAATGCTTAACAAAAATAAGAATATGGAAAGGGTAGGGAGTTAAGATAACTCCCTATGTGGTCCCAGTTTGTGTAGGATCATTAATAACATCAGCATCAAACTGTATATCATCATCACCCGGCTGAGGGACAACTAGGTTGTTGAGCATCTGTATTATCTCCTCAACAGTGTGGGAAGTGGCAACCGGGTACTCAGACTGGCTGGCTACTGTCTCTAGTGATGTCTGCATTGCTGGTGGTGCATGTGCTACTAATGGAGCATGTTCTGATGGGGTGATGTCTCTACGAACAAGTCCAATGGTAAATCACCAATAGAAATAATCTTCTTAATTTCTTTTCTGAGCTTGTGCACCGACTTCTTTGATGCCTGAGACTTTCGCATATTCTTCACTTATTCGCCCTAATCCTCAATGGATTTCCATTTTTCCACCACCTTATCCATAATAATCTTATGGTCACCCAATATCTTCTTCAATGCTTCCTCCACTGACGGAGGTACCTGAGGCTTTATTGGAGCAGCCAGGGCTTAGGACTGTGCTGCAACAGTATTAGATATATCAGTCAGCTTTATAGTAGCGGCCTATATCTAGTTATTGAGACTCGACAATGTCTGGGAGACTCATAGCACAGTTTTAGGGTACATAAAGGAAGATGACAGTGGTAGTGGAACTGATAATCTAGCAGAAGAAAGTGTTCCGGAGGATGAAGGTGGCATGGCTGCTGTCCTGGTGGAAGTAGCAGCTATTATAGAAGGCTCGACAGCTGAATTAGTAACTACTACTGCTGGCTCCTCAGACTGACTAGCAGAGGTAGTAGCTATACCCTTGAACCTAAGGTTTTCAATCCCTGAAGGTGGTACCAAGAGAAAGACTTCTTGGCCTTCACATCTATATCATATACTTCGACTCCACCCCTTGATCCTAGAAGTACTCAGTGAGTAAGTTTGGGTATAAATAGGATCTTTCACCATTATGGACAACTAGAGTGATGTTTGTGGACATTATGGCACCAACATTTATTGTATAACCCTGACATAATCAAGGCCACCAAAACTACACGGGGAAGTGGGAGCATGTTTTCATTAGGGCATGGTCAATGCGGCTACACACAAATTTTTGCCTCAATTTTGCTTCAACATTTAGGGTGGCTCGGACAATTGGAACCCCTACTATGAACCACAGAGGTGTTGATCCTAGGATTTCTAGTATCTCAGCTGGCCACAGGGGAGCTGTATCACCCATAGCTAGATTCTCCAAAATATTATGCAGCCTCCACTTTTTCAAACCCATATCTGTGTTCAGTGAACAGAAGTCAGAGTGGATTTTTAGATTCTGCACTTTTGTCACCTTTGTTCCATGTTTGATATGAGCAACATTTGAATAGGACTCATTGACCAGGTACTCATTTTCATCTAGGTCTTTGTTGGTGAACCATTTCTAACATTTTTGCTCTTGGAATTGCCTAAGGACATTAGGGTTGTGCTTGTGTAGGTCTGTTATTAAGAATTGTTGCTCAAGAGTGAGCGACCTTTGTTGCCACCATTCCCTAAACTTCGAAAAGGCATTGGTACTGGAAAATATATCCTCCTATATCTCCTGCCTCCATGATATATCTAACCCTGGCACTACAGTATTTTGCCTTCTCCCATCAACGGGAACATCATCATCATCATCTAAGTTTATTGGAGTAGGGGGAGCATGTGAGAAAAAGGGCTCAGACTCTTGTATTCCCTCTTCCGAACCTTCCGAAGAAGTGGTAGTTAATGAGGACTCATCTACAAAGTGGAGTCTTCCAGGGAATTGTAGTCTTTGTTGTGATTGGGCTTCCAGCTGTGCTTGCACGGAATAACCCTCAGAAGCTTCCCCAGATAGGACGTACTCACTAGTCTTCGAGGTATTAGGGGTTCTTTTTTATTGTTGCTTTCTTGCTTATAACCTTTAGGATTGCCAGAGGGAGATTACTCGTGCCTCGACCCCGATCTCGCGAGGATTCCGCCCTCCCTTTTAATATATCTCTTTTGCCTCGTGAGTGAACCATTGTCTGCACACATAAAAATTAGAAATCAGTTACAATCGAAGCTCCTAATGCATGCATGAACATAATTGAAAGTTGCAGAAAAACCTTCTCAAAAGGGGCAGTGTAGACTACACAAAAGTGATTGTGGCCGCAGACTACATATTGCAGACCGTACCAAAATGAGTACGGCTGCAGAGTGCCCTTTGCGGACCACAGAATTTTTATTGCGGCCGCACAAGACAAGCACAAAATTTCCTAACTCTAAGGGCGGCGAACCGCAAAAAAGTGAGTGTGTCCGCACAACCTCTACTGCGGACCATACAAAAATGTGTGCAGCCGCATAATTTAAAATTCACGGGCACGGTAACTAGGGTTCATGCGATCTTTACCTAATTTAGGTATGGTTTGCACAATTTAGCATGGATAGCTACTTACTGACACCCTAATTAACATTTAATATGCTACCCACATTATTCTATGCAAAAACAACTAAGCATTGACATTTTTAGGCATGGAACTAACCCTAAATCAAAGAATAAATCAAAACAAAAGATGAAGAATCTAATGAAGAAATTAACATACCAGGAATGAAGATGTAGGTGATGAATAAGAGAACAATTGAGAGTAATGGAAAATATTACTATGCAACTTAGTCTTCATGTCTTAGAACAAAAAGTGTAAAAAGATGTAAGAAGCCCTATTTATACTTTTACTCGTGGGACCTAGCTTTTTACTTGAGTGCGGCCGCATAATTTTGATGCAGTCCGCACTCCTTACCTACCCTTTGAGAAGTTACGTTGCGGACTGCACAAAATTGAGTGCGGCCACAGCATTAATGCAGAAAGCATAAAAATGTGTGTGGCCACAATTTCGTAAGCATTTTCGATAGGCCAACTTTAGAGACTATGCATTTTGACACTTAGCCAAATTTTTCATGCACACCCATTCCTGCATGCACTTCAAAACTGGTTAGAAAAAAACAAAGCCTATCTAATCAAAAGAAGAAAACCAAGAAAAATAACAAGACATATAGGTTGCGTCCCAAGAAGCTCCTAATTTAACGTCGCGGCACGATGCCGATCACCAATCACTTCAAATGAAGAACCGCCACAATGTGTTCGTCATCAACCTTGCCAAGATAATGTTCAACCCGGTACCCATTGACTATAAAAACCTCATAATTCTTATTTTTCAAATCCAGAGCATCAAAAGGGGTTACATTCGCCACTTCAAAGGGTCCACTCTATTTTGGTTTCAACTTGCCGGAAACATCCTTAACCGGGAATTGAAAAATCTCACTAGATCGCCTTCTTTGAACTCCTTGTTGTGGATATACTTGTCATAAAGGTCCTTCATCTTTGTAAAGCCCCGTGAAAACTTCTACTCAAATCTCAAATCTCAAAAGCTCATAGTGCCAGTTTAGAAATATGTGTTAGAAATTTGTAAAGGTCAAGGAACAATATTTTCCAAAAAAGTGCAATTCTGCGGTCCAGAATGTGATCCCATAACAACTATGTGGACCGCATAATCACCACAGAGTCAAGCAGTGTGATGATTAATTTTGAGGTCAATGTGACCAATTATGCAATCGCATACTCGATATGCGAGCCGCATAGTCGTCGCATAATCCCCTTGAGATTTTTGCAAGGAACAGTTCTGTGGTGCACTATGTGACCGCAGAACAAGTATGCGGACCGCATTCTTGTCGCATACCCGGCAGTGTGTTCAATTTTTGGGACCATTTTTGCGGTCCATTTTGCGGGCCGTATGTCAAGTACACACAACAAATTGGGACAGCCCTGATGACCCTCCCCGAAAGGCTAATCTTCCCCTACCTAGAGACTCGCCCATGTTGGCCGTAGACCGGGTCTTTCTGTTACCCCCTCTCTCCATTATGTTCTTCAATTTACGATTCTTTGTGGACTAAACAAATGCTGTCATCTTCCCATAATTCATGTCAGAATTCAAGGCAGCTGTAGAAGCCTCATTAATTATCAAAGGATTAAGGCCCTGAACAAACCGACGCACCCTAGCCTCCATTATGGGCAACATGTGAATAACATATTTGGATAGGCTTAGAACTTATAAAAGCTTAGAACTTATTGTTGTGCCATCTACAGGAAGTCTTATCTATGCTTACAATTTAAATTGCTCTTGTGTGCACCTACTGTCCTAAATAGCAAAGCTAATATTAAAATTGGGAATGATGTAAAATGCGGCCTAGTGCCAATAATGATGTGATAAGTTGTGGCCCCAAGTGCCTATGAAATGATATATGTGAAACAAAGATTGAAATGAGATGATTAATGAGAGGGGAACAACGCCTTGATAAGGCGGCCTAGCCAATCCGGTCCAGATCGGACTACGTTCAAGATAGCAGTGGTAATGTGAATGAATTCCAAAAAAAGGGAAAATGGTATTATGATTGAAGTATATGTCTCAAATGAGGCAACTAAGCTGATAGGTTCGAGATCGGACTCCGCTCAAGATAGCGGTGGTATTGTAAATAGTGATGAGTAGTGTGAAGTGCCCCAAGCTAAAAAATTTGGGAAAAATAATGTGAAAGTTGTATGATTCTTTTATTTGATAATTTGGTGATCGTTTAATGTTTTGAGTTATACTTGTGATTTATTATTCTTGTATGAAAGTTCTTTCTAACTAGATGGTGTTTTGGTATACATACTAGTACTATTCAATGGTACTAACGTCCCTTTTGCCGGGGGCACTCCATTTTTAAATAAATGTAGGTGGCTCTATAGCGGATAGTGTCGATCACACGTAGCGGAGTGTCCTCCTCTCAAAGACTTGGTGAGTCCCTCTTTCCTTCAAGGGGTTATGTTGTACATCTTATGTTATAGACTTCTACTTTTGAGGTATAGTTGTGGCCTTATTATCGGCGTCGTCATAATTTGTCTTTTGTATCTATAGAGGCTCCGTAGACAGGTTTCGGGTAGTGTCGGTATAGGAATTAAAGTAGAAATATTGATGTTTGGCAAAGATTTATAAAACTTGTAATATTTTAATAATTATGTTTTAAGCTGCTAATAAAATGAAATGGAAGTTGTTAATGAAATACTTACTAAGTATGATTAATGGAGTTCATCTCCTACTTATTCATGAATTAGTTTGGGTAGAATGAAACCTAATAGGCTTGCTCAGACGGGTTTAAACGGTTAAGAACCGGTCGTGCTCCTCGGTTTTTTTGGGGCGTGACAAACTTGGTATCAAATCCTAAGATTTTAAAGTGTCCTAGGACGTCTCGGAGCTGTGTCTAGTAAAGTCCTCCTTATCGGTGTGAAGTCGACCACATCTATAAGTTGGAGGCTATTTGGGCATTAGGAATAACACCTTTGTTCGATATTCTTGATCGTGCGGCAATTGTGAAACTATTCCTCCTCTACCTAGTGCATTCCTTCAATTTTCAGTACATGGCACCTAAGAAGAAATCCAGAATTGGCCAAGGAGCCAGTGCCACCCCAGGAGTGGCCGATGATTCACTGCTTGATACTGCAGGTGAGGATAATGGCCCTGCTATGACCCTGCCTGATTCTTCCGTTTCGGAGCAGACTACCTCGGTTCCTTCATCTAAAGGGGGTATCACTATTCCTCCCATTGATACTCCTGTTTCGCCTCCAGCCTCAGCTTCTGGTTTTGGTATTCCTGATGGGGATCTTAAGGGATCTATTTAGATGTTGACTCAGCTAGTGGCCTTTCAGGCCCAAAGGTCAAATGCCGCACCCAGCTCATCTAGCCAGCAAGGGGATTCCGCTAGTTCCAGGGTGAACTAATTTCTTCAGTTAGACCCTCCAGTGTTTACGAGTGCCAATACAGAAGAGGACACTCAGGATTTTATTGATAAGATACACAAGACCCTCAGGGTTATGCGTGCAACTAAGACAGAGGGAGTATAGTTGGCTGCCTACCGCCTGAAAGGGGCGTCCTATTCGGGGTTTGAGTTGTGGGAAGATTCCCGTGAGGAAGGGAGCCCTCCGGCGAGGTGGAGCGAGTTTGCGGATGCCTTTATAGATCATTTCCCGCCTACTGAGACAAGGGCAGCCCGTGCAGTGGAGTTTGAAAATATGAAGCAAGATAGTAGAAGTGTATGGGAGTACCATATGGAGTTTGCCAGCCTATCCAAATATGCTATTCACATGTTGCCCACAATGGAGGCTAGGGTGCGTCGGTTTGTTCAGGGCCTTAATCCTTTGACTATTAATGAGGCTTTTATAGCTGCCTTGAATTCTGACATGAATTATAGGAAGATGATAGCATTTGCTCAGGCCACAGAGAACCGTAAACTGAAGAACAGAATAGAGAGAGAGAGCGTAACAAAAAGACCCGATCTGCGGCCAACATGGGCGAGTCTCCAGGTAGGGGAAGATTAGCCTTCCAGGGAGGGTCATCAGGGCCATCCCAGTCTGTTGCGCAGTCTTTAGCCAGTGCAATAGGCCGTCCCGTGTATTGACAACCAGCAACTTAACAAGGTCACCATCAAAATTAAATACCCTCTACCCAGAATAGACAACTTGTTTGATCAATTGTAATGGGATATGCGTTTTTCAAAAATTGACTTGCTGTTCGGGTATCATCAATTGAAGATGAGGGAGCAGGATATTCTAAAAAAAGTTTTCAGGACTCGATATGGGGATTTCGAATTTTTGGTAATGTCATTTGGGCTAATAAATTCCCTGGGAGCTTTCATTGATCTTATGAATCGAGTCTTAGAGACTTTTCTAGACTCTTTTGTGATAGTGTTCATTGACAATATTTTTGTGTATTCCTGAAGTCGAGAGGATCATGCTAACCATCTCAGGGTAGTTCTGCAGACTCTTCATCAACACCAATTGTATGCGGATTTTTTGAAATGTGAATTTTTGCTTGAATCTATTGCGTTCTTGGGTCATGTCGTCTCCAGGGAAGGAATTATGGTTGTTCCTAAAAAGATTGTAGCAGTAAAGAATTGGCCTAGACCTACCACTCCAACAGAGATTCGTATTTTCTTGGGTTTGGCCGGGTGCTACAGAAGATTTGTGGAGGGGTTTTCTACTCTTGGCTCTCCATTGGCTAAATTGACCTAAAAAGCAGTTAAGTTCCAGTGGTCAGATGCTTGTGAGAAGAGCTTCCCAGAATTGAAATCCAGATTGACTTCAGCACCGGTATTAACCCTTCCAGAGGGTACAGAGGTGTTTGTGGTATATTGTGATGCTTCAAGGATCAGGCTTGGGTGTGTGTTAATAAAACATGGCAAGGTTATAGCCTACGTTTCTAAGCAACTCAAGAATCATGAAAATAACTAGCCAACCCATGACTTAGAGCTAGCAGTAGTGGTATTTGCGCTAAAGATTTGGTGACATTATCTACATGGGGTCCATGTGGATATGTTCACGAACCACAAGAGCCTTCAATATATTTTCAAACAGAAGGAGTTGAATCTGAGGCAGAGAAGATGGCTGGAGTTACTCAAGGACTATGACATTGATATTCTCTATCACTCGGGAAAGGCTAACGTTGTGGCAGATGCTCTAAGTCAAAAATCTATTGGAAGTTTGGCATATTTGAAGGCGTATCTAAGGTCGTTGGCTCGTGAAGTTCATCAGTTGGGTAGTTTGGGAGTTCGCCTTATAGACACTAGTGAAGGATGGGTAATTGTACAGAATAGGGCCGAATCGTCACTCGTGGTAGAGGTGAAAGAGAATCAATTCAATAATCCATTTTTAGCATAGCTGAAAGAGGGGATTCATAAATATAAGACCATAGCTTTTTCCTTTGGCATGGATGATGGTACCCTACAGTACCAATGTCGCCTATGTGTTCCAGATATTGACGATCTTCAGGGAATGATCATGGCAGAAGCTCACACTTCCAGGTATTCAGTACACCCAGGTTCTACAAAAATGCATCATGATCTTAAGTAAGTTTATTGGTGAAACAACATAAAATGGATGTTGCAGACTTTGTGGCAAGGTGTTCGAACTGTCAACAAGCGAAGGCCGAATATCAAAGGCTTGGTGGATTCGCTCAAAGCGTAGAGATCCTAATGTGGAAATAGGAAATGATAAACAACGATTTTGTGGTGGGGTTACCGTGCACTCCGCTCAAGTTTGCATTAATTTTAGTGGTTCGTGGATCGGCTCGTGAAATCAGCATACTTTTTGCCGGTCAAATCTTCCAACACAGCGGAACAGTATGCTCAGTTATATATTAAGGAAATAGTCAGGTCGCATGGTACTCCAGTTTTAGTCATTTCAACTCAAGAGGCTCAGTTCACAGCCAACTTTTGGAAGAAATTCCAGCAACGTTTGGGCACGCAGGTAAATCTTAGCACAGTTTTTCAGCCCCAGATTGATGGGCAAGTAGAGCGGACTATTGAGACGTTTGAGGACATGTTGCGTGCTTGTGCTCTTGATTTCAAAGGTATCAAGGATGATCATTTGCCACTCATAGAGTTTGCTTATAACAACAGCTTCCATGCTAGTATCCAAATCGCACAATTTGAGGCATTGTATGGTAGGAGATGTAGGTCTCCCATTGGGTGGTTTGAGGTCGGAGAAGCTGAATTGATAGGGTCGGACCTTGTGCACCAGGCCATGGAGAAAGTCAAAATTATTAAGGAAAGGCTGAAAACTGCTCAAAGTCACCAAAAGTCTTATTTGAATGTTCGTCGCAAGGATTTGGGATTCAAAGAAAATGATTGGGTATTCTTAAAGGTTTCCCCTATGAAGAGTATCATGCGGTTTGGAAAGAAAGAAAAATTAAGCCCAAGGTATGTTGGACCGTACAGAATCATCCAACGGATTGTTCAGGAGGCGTACAAGTTTGAGTTGCCACCCGAAATGTCATTGGTACACCCAGTCTTTCATGTGTCTATATTGAAGAAAGTAGTGGGAGATTCGTTCACTATTGTGCCAGTTCAATCTATCGAGGTTAATGAAGAATTGCCCTATGAAGAAGTCCCAGTTGCCATTCTTGACAGGCAGGTCCAAAAATTGAGAAATAAGGAAATTGCCTCCATAAAGGTGTTATGGCGAAACCAGCAAGTTGCCACATTTGTTTGTATAAAAATGTAATAGCTTTTATGCATTTGGTTCCTAAGAACAATGTATCCATGATTTGATCTATGTAAAACTGTTCTGTTTCGTTTGGGGTATATGATTGCCTATGCGGCCGCGGTTAGTATAGTACGAGTCATGTTATGTCTGTGAGATGTACATATGCTGCTAGGATATGTTTCTGGGGCTCCCTGATAGGTGGATAGGAAAATCTGCCAAAATTTTCGAAAATATAAGGAGTTAAGGAAATATAAGGCAAAGTTTTGGTTTCAACTTGCCCGAAAACATCGTTAACCGGGAATTTAACAATCTCACCAGATCACCTTCTTTGAACTCCTTGTTGTGGATATACTTGTCATATAGGTCCTTCATCTTTGTGAAGCCCTTTGAAAACTTCTAATCAAAACTCGAAAGCTTGTAGTGCCAAGTTAGAAATATATGTTAGAAATTTGTAAAGGACACGGAACAATGTTTTCCAAAAAAGTTTGATTTTGCGGTCCAGAATGCGGTCGCATAATAGCTATATGGACCGCATAATTACCGCAGACTCAAGCAGTGTGATGATTAATTTTGATGTCAACTATGCGGCCAATTATGCAATCACATACTCGATATGTGGGCTGCAAAGTTGTCACATAATCCCCTTGGAATTTTTGCAAGGAGCAGTTTTATGGTGCACTATGCGTCCACAGAACAGGTATGCGGACCGCATTCTTGTCGCATATTCGGGCAGTGTGTTCAGTTTTTGGGACCATTTTTGCAGTCCATTTTGTGGTCCCCATGCCGGGTATGCGATGCATATGCGATCATAGATCTAAGTCGGGTTCATATTTTCTAATTTTTCAAACCCGACCCTATCCTATTTAAAATACCGCATCCGACCTTCTCTATGTTATTGTTACTGAAAATAGTGTGAGAAAAGGAGTTCTAGAGAGAGGGGGAGTGACCTTCATCTAATCCCCACCCAACTCTTACCCCAAAATCTTGAAGATTGTCAAAAGAGTTGCTAGGTCTTCACCCTAAAAAGGTAAGAACTTGTTCCATAATCTGAAATTTTAAAATTTCTATTTAAATTAAGTGATTAGCAATTGAGTTCTTGGGTAAATAGGCCGATAATCTTGCATGCATAAGAGATAATGGGGTATGGGGAGGATGAGAACTAAAAAGACAATAATTGGAGTACAACATTGAAGAAATCTCTTTCAAAAAGGGACCTAAGATCGCAATGCACACTTGGTGCTTGATAGTATACCTGAACGAGCTAAAATCTTAACCATGTCTCTAATTCTTTTTTCAATTTGTAATTCTTATAGTATATATTGAAGTGCTAAGAGTCCCGGAATTTCGGTATGAATTAAGGAAAGCCTTATGGAGTTATGTATGGCTAAAACCCCGTCTTTTAGAAATTGAGCTTCATCGGTGTTTGTGTGAATATGGTAAGACTAAAGTTCAATTGTTGCATTGCTTGTTATTTTACATGAGTTGGTGTTGTAACCTTGTATGCATGAAAGATGTATCTCAACATGATCAACGTGCTATCTTGATAACTTAAAGGGGGCAAAGATATGAATTATGTATTGAAAAGCTTAGACCTTAAATTTTGATTGAAGTTGCATTGTGGTGTCATCTTTGGGAAGTCTTATCTATGCTTACAATTTAAATTGCTCTTGTGTGCACCTACTGTCCTAAAGGCAAAGCTAATATTGAAATTGGGAATGATGTAAAATGCGGCCTAGTGCCGAGAATGATGTGATAATTTGTGGCCTAAAGTGCCTATAAAATAATATATGTGAAATAATGATTGAAACGAGATTATTAATGAGAGGTGAATAATTCATCGGTAAGGCAGCCTAGCCGATCGGGTCGAGATCGGACTCTGCTCAAGATAGCAGTGGAATTGTGAATGAATTCCGGAAAAAAAAGGGGATTGTCATTGAAGTATATGTCTCAAATGAAGCAATCAAGCTAATTGGGTCGAGATTGGACTCGGCTCAAGATAGCGGTGGTATTGTGAACAATAATGAATAGGCTGAAGTGCCCCAAACTATAAGCTATAGGAAAAATGATTTGAAAGTTGTACGATTCTTTTATTTGATAATGTGGTGGTCATTTAAAGTTTTGAGTTATTCTTGTATGAAAGTTTTTTCTAACTAGATGGTGTTTAGTTATAAATACTAGTACTATTCCATGGTACTAATGTCCCTTTTGCCGGGGGTGCTATATTTTTAAAAGAATGTAGGTGGCTCTATAGCGGACATTGTCAATCACACGTCGCAGAGTGTCCTCCTCTCGAAGACTTGGTGAGCCCCTTTTTCCTTCAAGGGGTTATGTTATATATCTTTTGGTGTAGACTTTCACTTTTGAGGTATAGCCGGGGTCTTATTGCTGGCGTCATCATAATTTATCTTTTGTATCCATAGAGGCTCCGCAGACAGGTTCTGGGTAGTGTCGGGTATTGGAATTAAAGTTGAAATATTGATGTTTGGCAAAGATTTATAAAACTTCTAATATTTTGATAATTATGTTTTAAGCTGCTAATGGAAATGAAATGAAAGTTGTTAGTGAAATACTTACTAAGTTTTATTAATGGAGTTCATCTCCTATTTATTCATGAATTAGTTTGGGTAGAGTGAGACCTAACAGGCTTGCTCAGACGGGTTTACCCAGTTGAGCGTCGGTCGTGCGCCTCGGTTTTTTTTAGGCGTGACAATATTCTTTTTTTCCTGATAAAACTAGCATTTCATTTCAGGAAAAAAACTGTCTTTACAAAGCCAGATTGGTGCTGACCATCAATCTCCTAATCTCTAATACTATTGCAGGGATTTTACTAAAATAAAACAGCAAGTAGAAAACAAGCTACTCCTAAGGATAACTCTTTACATTGTGTAATGCTTGTTGCCATTTGATCTTTGATCTCCCATGTACGTGCATGTGTATAGCTATCTCCTTCATGTATCATCCACCATGTATCGACCCTTTTGAAATCCGATGGAGTTTATTTCCCACCAAATACAATCACTACAAAAAAAACTGGAATTAGCTATGAATTTCGTCGCTAATCTGTCGCTAAAATGATCGTCGCTAACAGAATCTTTAGATAATCCGTCGCTAAAGGAGATTAGCAATGGATTTTTCTATTTAGCTACAGATTTTGTCCGTCGCTAAACCCTGGTTTTTTAGTAGTGAATATACTACCATGGCAAAAGCTGCTGTAGTGATTTCTGCTTTGCCATTATTCCCTTTCGCTATACTGCTGATCCATGCTATCTCATCTTGCCAACTTCTAATTATTCTTGTAATTCCCAGCTTCAGTATTCTATCCCACAATAACTTGGTGTGTGGGCATCCAAAGTACAAATGATCAAATTTTTCTGTAGTACCTGCACAGAATACACAATCAGGTGGTACTTGAATCCCAAACTTGAGTAGTCTGTCCACAGTTGTTATTCTCTGATGAATAGCCAGCCATAAATGAAATTTGAAACGTGGATGAATTTGTATGTGCAGATGAATGCTCTTCCAGCTAACTTCGGGAAGCGGAGGCAGCAACTGGATATAAGCCTTTTGAATTTGGAACCTGCCCTGTTTCACCAAGTCTGTCAAAGTTATTATGACACTACCATGCACTGAGTTCATCTGTATCACATCTTTCTTTGCCTCTATAATTTTCCTAACCACCCAAGCTGATGTCTTAGGTGTGTTCATTTCCGCAATATCTTTGTTTTTTATGTAGTAACTGTGTGTCCCTTTGATCCATAAAGCATCCTTCACATTATCAAAGCCCATAGTTGTTTTATAATTGTAGCTTTGTTCCATACCCTCATATTGATAATGTTCAGCCCCTAGTAGTTTTTGGTTGACAAATCTTATCCCAAGCTATCAATGCTTTTTCTTGAAATGGCATTTGATCCAGTCCAAAGAAAATTTCTACAAATGGTCTCAATCATCTTCATAATCTTCTTAGGCAATAAACAAATTTGATCCCAATATGTTTGAATGCCAAATAGCACAGATTTAATGAGTTGCAATCTTCCACAGTAGGATAACATCCTAGCAGACGAGCAGTTTACTCTTTCAGTGATCTTCTCCACCAGTGGCAGACATTGGTGTATATTCAACTTCTTAGTAGACAGTGGCACATGTCACACCTCCTTTTTCTACTACACCCCCGGAAGGGTATAATAAAGGGAGTTTTTCTAATTTAAGGACAATCGAAACGGGATTATATCATTAAAAGATTCTGAGTTGCCACTTGGGAGATTTATGGTGTCCCAAGTCACCGGTTTAAATCCCGAATCAAGGAAAGGGTTTGACTCTGTATATAGTCTGTGAATCAGAAATTCGGGTAAGGAATTCTATTAACCCGGGAGATGGTCTTAGGCATTCCCGGGTTCTGTGGTTCTAGCACGGTAGCTTTGATCATACTTGGCTTACACAATTATTTAATTACTGATTTTAGAACTTATGTGCGTTTACTTCTTTTACCGCTTTTAATTAAGAAAAATTATCTTGAAACGGGTTACGCGTAAGTATATACATTTGTTTGGCGCGTCGAAAATCATGTCACGCAAATGTGTCCACAATGAATAACGCTTTATTATTATTAAGAAGTTTTGGCCGAAGTTGCGCGAACTCATACTCCGGTTTTTTTTTTAGAAATCGCAATCATGTTACGCGAACGTGTCCACAACCGCGATTATTGAAGGATTGATGAATTTTTTTATAACAAACAGTTAATCCAACATTAAAAAATGATTCAACCAAATGATAAAACTAGAGCTAGGAACTAACTAAACTTGATAAAATATCTGATAAAGGAAAATAAATTTTACAATACCAAACCTTAAGACCAAATGCAGTTACCACCACTTATCATCAATTTTCAAGTTTACTTTTTTATGATATTTTCCTTTTAGATTCTCACTCAGCAACAAGTACTAATGAACTTAATGATAAGAATTAACAACTTAGAAAATTATGTGCTAAAAGATAACGAAATCAAGCAAATGCTACTGCAACTTCCTTAGCAGAACTTCATTATTCCATCTTGGATTATGGCCTCACTTATTTGGTTGATAGCAAAGGACTCAGATTGCCTTTTCGTATTCTCGAACACTTAGGTAACATAACACAATATTGTAAGATTGCCTCACTAAGACATTGTTTTGGTATACGTTGTAAGAAATAGTTTATTGTTAAAAAAAACATAAAGAAAAGTTCAAGTGCATTCAAACCAATTAAAATCGAGAGACATATTAGTATAGACGTTTCCTTCTCAGTTCAACATTTTATAACTAACAACAATCTTCACCAAAATTACATTTAATAGTGAATAAGAATCAATACAAAACAAAATTGAGAGAGAAGAAGAAATTGACCTCTATTATCTTGGAAAAACTCGACTATTCTATATGATCATAGAACGGAACCTCAACCACAGACCGATGATAACCTCGAATGGAAAATCGTAACTCGAGTCATCGGAAAATTGCAAGACCGGCAGAATCTGAGCAATTTTTTTTGCCGAAATCTGGTGGGGTTCGCAACTATTTACATCCCTCTGTTTATGTCCATCCCGTCTGTCCCAACGCTATCCATTTCAAAAATTTATTTCAAAGAAAAGGCAAAGCTATAAGGAGGAAGATGTGTCTTTCTTTAATCAGAAAATGAGGGGTCCAAAATGGAAGGGTGCGTTGCTAGATTTCTTAGGAGATTATCCTTTTTGAGTTCTTTTTATTTATGAAAAGCTGGAGGAGTCTCCAAGTTGTTTTGTATTCTGATTTTGGAAGATGGAGAAGGAAGTTCTAAGGGGTTTGATTATTGTTAGCAGCGGCGGAAGGCTTCTTCCGTTCTCTAGGATCTTCAATGTTTTTTATTTTGTTTTTTGTTTTTGTGGAAGAAGGAGAATGTTAAGGGGGTCTTCTCTTTGTCTTGTTGCGGCTGTTTTCTTCTATTAGAGTCTAGGGTCCTCTTTAGTATAGGCCTGATTGTAGTTATATATAGAGGATTTTTAGGTTTAGGAGGTATGGGTTTGGTGTTATTGGACCTTGAAATTGGGCCAAAGACCTAAAAAACTACATAGATTATAAAGACGAGATGAACCGACCCAACACTAATTCCTCTTTCTAAAATTATATACAATTATAATATAAAAGTATAAAACTAATTTTATTATTAAACTAACTATATTAAGATATGAAACTATTTTTATATTTTCAAAATTATATAAAAATAAAAAATGAGGTACTATTTTTGTATTTTTTAAAATATATGAAAAATACATAAATAAAAATATTTTTTGTAATTTTTATTCTTCTTGTAATAAAATAAAGTAAAAGAGTCAAAATAAGTTGAAATATTAGGCTTCAATTAAATATTTACGTGCTAAAAATATAAAAATCTTGGGGAGAGTCAAAAATCGCATGTCTACAGTTGCCCCTCTTTGACTGGAAACACGAAGAGTTTTCAGACAAAGAACGACTAGACAGGTTTTTGACCCGACCCTTATTTGGAGAGACTAAAACTAAGAGAAAAGGGGAATGTGATCGAGCCCTGGTATCTGAGCTGCCTACATATCCTTGGCTATAAAGGAATCAGGCCACGTGTAATTCAGAAGTGAACAAGATGTTGGAGTATGCCAAGGTGGAGAGCTAATTGAGGTGCCGTTCCGTCGAGGTTTCGGTCCGTGGTCCTGCTATTACATCAGAATCAAAACATGAAAAAGACTAGCTATGCTTGTCAACTATGAGTTACAAGATTCTTATCTATAAGTCTTCTGAAGCTTGATCTCCTGGTTCTTGCTGCCTATTTGACTTGTACTCTTCCGGTGATATCCTTTGTTGCCGCCTTGAATTGTGATCTAAGATGTTTGCCCTTTCTCCAGGTGGCTGCCTGACCGCCAACTACACTTTGAGATGTTTTCCTTTCTCCGTTTGATGCTTGACCGCTGAACTTGAATGTATTCCCTGCTCTCTAGACGGGCTCCTGATTACTGAAACTTAAATTGTATTCCCTGCCCTCCAGGTGGGCTCCTGACTGCTAAAACATGAAATTTGTTCCTCTATTCTTTAGGCAGGCTCCTGACTACAAAAACTTGAAATGTGTTCCTCTATTCTTCAGGCGGGCTCCTGACTGCTAAAATTTGAAATGTATTCCTCTATTCTCCAGGCGGGCTCCTGTCTGCAAAAACTTGAAATGTATTCCTTTGTTCTTCTGGCGGGCTCCTGACTGCTAACTAAGGCGGGCTCCTGACTTCAACAAAAATAGACAAAACAAAGAAAATTTTCTGCCACAGTTTGGTAGATGGGCACATGGGTGAGTGTTAAACTAAATTATTCTACCAACTATTATAAGAATTTGAAAGCTAAGTCCTGTTATCTAGGGAGGTCCTGACAACTCTAAGCTACATCTTCTAAAGATATTACTCCTACTACATTAGTTATCTAAAAAATGTCTTAAGCCAATCCCCATTATCCGGGAGGGTCCTGAAAATCAACTATTATCCTGAAAGTGACAATTTTACTGCTAACTTATATTACCCTACAATAGAACTTTTTCCAAACCTTATTGTCTAGTGGAAATCTTAAAGCTAGATCCCATTATTCAGGAGAGTCCTGAAAACTCTTAATTGAATCCTATCTTAAACATTCAAACTTTGAAACCAACTTATATTCCTTTGGGGTATACTTACGCTAAATTATGCTACTCTTGATTGTTTTAAAATTTAAACTAAGTCCATTTTGCAGGAGGGTCCTGAAAATCAACTATTATCCTGAAAGTGACAATTTTACTACTAACTTATATCCCCCTACAACAGAACTTTTGGCAAACCTTATTGTCTAATGGAAATCTTAAAGCTAGGTCCCATTATTCAGGAGGGTCCTGAAAACTCCTAATTGAATCCTATCTGAAACATTCAAACTTTGAAACCAACTTATATTTCTTTGGGGTATATTTATGCTAAATTATGCTACTCATGACTATTTTAAAATTTAAACTAAGTCCTATTTTCCAGGAGGGTCCTGAGAGTTTATGGTCAAACCTGTTTCGGTGCTTGCTCTTCCCCTGTGGAGAGTTTCTCCGAAACGAACGAGAACTTTCTGCCCCTGTTTTAATAAAAAAAAATCTTGTCAGTTTAAAATGGTGGTTAGTTGATGGCATTCTTGCTGAAGATGTCTCTGCTGCTGTGTTTTGCTTTGACCTGCTTCCCGAACTGGCCCTGAACCGCTTGACTCTCTGACTGGCTTTCAAATACATGACCTTCGATGAGCCGAGTGTTTTATACCCATACTATTGTCTCACATCTCTGACCCCTTTTATCTAAAACTTTGCATCTCCCATAAAATTACCCAACCAATCCACCGACGAAACTTTCGGTGACTCCTTTGTATCTTACTTTGCATCATGCCATCTTTGGTACGTTCTGGCCCCATTGTTCTTTGCAATTGGAAACTGGTAGTGAGCCTTGACATTCTTTCTTCTTTGTTTTGAACATGACTAACATTGAAACATCTTAAAGAACAAATCCCAAAAAGAATGAAATGCAATGACCCTGAAAGTTAAGGATAAAGAGTATCCAAAACCAAACGACTTACAAAAAGGAAAGAAAATGAAAAGAGACTCATCTGAGTGGAACAGCTGGTACTATTGATCATGACATGCACTTCGAACTAATCGGCCCAATCCCTCCAACCAATCAACTTTCAATTGCCATGCTTTGTTGCCCGTGAATTCCATAATTTGATTTCTTCAACCAAACCCTAACCTTGTTCATCCTGCGATTTCATGAACGGTTTTCACCTATAGACCTCTCTCATTTGTCCACTTCTCAACTAACTTTCGCCTTATGGTTCCTTTGAGGGTTTTCACCAATAAGACTCTCTCATTTTTTTATTTCTCTCAATTTATTTTCGCCTTACGGTGCCCATGGGGGGTTTTACCAATAAGACTCTCTCATTTTTCATTTCTCTCAGCTCGTGTCGCCTTACGGTGCCTGTGAGGATTTTCACCAATAAGACTCTCTCATTTTTCATTTCTCTCAGCTCAAGTCGCCTTGCGGTGCCCGTGAGGGTTTTCACCACTAATACTCTCTCATCTTCATCACTTTCTTGCTTGGACCAGATGTTGCCCTTGATATAATTCATCTTTACCTGCTCGACTCGGCATTTCTCGAAGACTGATCAGAAGGTCTTTCTTTGGACTGTAATGTGGCTTTTGGATAGGGTTAGAAGGAAAGGGTATTACAGGCTCAAAAAAATTCAGCTGGGTTTAAAATTATAACTTTCGAAATCAGATTTCTTACAACAACTGCAACTTCTGCCCCAGTTCCTTGCTTGGGGCTTTTGGATTTTATTTTGATGGTGAGGCTGCCTACGTATCTTTAAAAGGAATCATATCGAATGTAGTTCATGTCATAGGAATTGCTTTATTGTTGTGATTCTTCTTTTCTTTTCTTCCTCTTCTTTTCTTTTCTTTCTTCATTTTCTCTTTTTGTTGTTTTGTTGTTATTTTTTTTAATTTTTCTTTTCTTTTCTTCTTCTTTTTCTTCCCTCTCTTTTCATTCTTTTCTTTTCTCTTTTTCCTTTACTTATCTTTCATGCTTGCGTTTTTGATCTTTGCTACTGATTCTGAAAGACGGGTATGAAATAAAATAAATAGGCTCGAAGGGGTAACGAATGATAAAGTGTTTGGATAGCAGAACAAAATGCCATCGTCATTCCAATCTCTGAAACTTGCCAAGTGCAAACTACACAATTAAACAAAACACAAAAAACATTTGTATCATCTTTTGATCGTACCATATTTGATAACTATATCCACGCATTCGCCTTCTACGTCTGTTGGATACAAAGCACCATTGGACAACACTCTCACTCTCCTTACCACGAACGGCCCCTGACAATTTGGCAATCTTGCCTTTAACTTCAACCTGATGCGGCATGACCCATTTCAATAGGGTTTCATTATGTTCTATTTGCCCCAGTTTCACACAATTCGGGCTCAAAATGATCTCAAAGTATCCAAATATGTTCTTATTTCCTTCAAATTCCCCTTTCATCTTCAAAATTGTTTCAATGCTTCATGACTAACTTTTTGAGCCCAGGCCGAGAATTACGCATGCATGTCATGTCACTAGAACCAGCATGAAAAGAACTATAAAAGGGGAGAGAACTAAACAAAACAAAATGACTAGAAAAAACAGAAAATAGGAAATTGCATTAGACGGACGGCGAATGGTCCGAACAGCAAGATGAGCAAACTAAACTGGGATTACAATCCCAGAACAAACCTAGACGCACTAAACGAGCTACTACAACTAAACAAAATAGGCAAAATTAAATGATAGAAAAGTTTGAGTCACAAGACAATATCCGGATTACAACCCTAAAATAACCCGGACAACAGAAATGACAACAAAATAAACCACCAAAAGTCCACTCCGGCTGACCAAGAAATGGAGCGTCTTCCCAATTATCAAGCACGGCATCTTAGCCACCGAGTTTTGCATCAATATTGCCAAGACCATTATCAACTTTAATCAACAAGTTCCTGAGAGGATTCGCATGCTCCCTGCCACTATCATTGACCACAACTACCCCTTATTGAATCATCCTTTCTATTTCCCTTTTCAAAGAGCGACAATCTTTAATGCTATGCCCCCGGACATTAGTGTGGTACATGCATCGAACAGTAGGATCAAACCTTTAATATTTGGGTCTGGAGTATAGCCGAGGAGTGGCTCAATCAGGCCAGAATGCTTTAAATTTTCAAACAAACTTGTGTAGGATTCTCCGATGGGAATGAAATTATCTTTTTGCCATTGTTTCCCTCCATGCCTCAGTTTTCTAGGATTGTTGGATGCTTGAAAATGTTGTGAAGGCACACGTGGATTTTGGGATGCTAGTGCTCGCCCTAGGGAGTGACCCGGTGGTTGGACAGATGGTCGGATGTTGTTCGGCGGATAACATTGTGGTGGCTTATGTGGAGTTTCGGAATGTTCACGGGGTCGGTAATGAGGCTGAAAGCATTTAGCAAGAACGACCACTGGACCCTGTCGCCGGTAGAGGGAGTGACCTAGTGATTGGACATATGACCGATCATTGTTCGGATGATAATGCTGAGGTGGATTATGTGGAGCTCAGGTAAAGGTTTGGGGTTGAAGTTGAGGATGAAGACGTTTCGCAAGAACGGCTACTAGACCCTATCGTCGGCGGGGCTCAGCGATATCTTTTCTATCAATGGGATGACTATCCCGAGCAACTTGTCCATTCCATCTGACCCAAAATTCCCTAAAACTTTCCTTGGGTTTCTTTTCCATCTGATATAGGTAGGAACGGTTTGGGACAATATCTTTATTGTACTGAAAATGTCGCACAAAATCTTGAGCCATGTCGCCCAATGCAGGCCACTTACTGACATCTTGATGATTATGCCATTCCAAAGCTGCCCCAGTCAGGCTCTCACTGGAATACGCCATCAACAAATCATCTTTCTCTCCAACACTTCTCATTTCACTGCAATAGACCCTCAGGTGGACCACCGGATCTCCGCACCTATCATACAAGTTAATTTTTGGCACTTTGAACCCTGCGGGCAGGCGAACGTCAGGGGACACAGACAGTTCTTTGCAAGATATATTACCATGGACTCCCATCCCTTGCATGCTCTTTAGGGGTTGTTCTACGCCTTCAGCTTTCTGGGCATCCCATCTCGCCCTTCCCTTCCTGTGAACTTTTTATTTTTAACATGAGGCTCATCCCGCGGGCCCAGATTGTATGAGTTGGGAACCTTGTGAGCAACCTCTGAGGGGTAATATCGGGCATCATGAACCTTGTGTGGGCATTCATCATCGGGGGTAGTGGATGTGACAGGAGGGCACTTTTGGGAAAAGATAGTTGGGGGACGAGTGATGGAGCTATTGGGGTGGTTGGGAAAGTTGTGACAAGCGGGTGAATCTGGAGAGTATGAAAGATCATCTGGCATTGTGTCCGGAGTTAGGGTAAAGGCTGCATTTGGGAAGCTAGGTGGTGGCAGGGGTGGTGCCTTCCTAGTCATCCAAGCCTGATACATGTCAGCCATGTATTGTCTTAACATCTTTACCTCTTCAACCAACCCATTGTCCTGTTCAACCAACTGCTTTCGAGCATCGGTATCAACCAACCCAGCTCTATTTTTGTATGCCATTTCCTTTTGACTTCGTGTTGTCGGGAAGAATTAATACTTTGAAAACCACAAACCAACCACCATTCTGCTATGAGTATAACAAAATAAAGCCATCATGATAGCGTTAGAGAATTTAACATAAAATAATCTCGTTTTACGTACAATGTATCTAGCCACAGTTTATCGGTTCTAAAATGACTTCAAGGGTACAAAGGTCAGTTGGCATCATCCTAGTTTGCTCATTTCAACCCTCTCCTTTCTTTTCTATCTTCGCCCTTCTTTAGCTCGTTCATATTCCTTCCCCTTTCTTTCTGATTATCGCTCTTTTTCTTCCTTCTTATTTCTCAACTCCCGTAATTTCACCAACTTTTCTTTATTTTCCCATTTTTTTCTTTTTTTCTTTTAATAATAAAAAAATCATTCGATCGAACCCTATATAGGTTGCCTACGTATCCTGACCCCGCATAAATCAGATCTTTGCTTAGTTCTGGAAGATCAAGAATAATGTAAACAAACTGACATTCTTTTTTTTTTTAATTGACTACTCTGATGAGAAAAGAGAAATAAAAGAAGCAAATCTTTTTCGAATTTTCTAGACTTAATGTTCTATGACCTATTCTAAACTCAAGCTTAACGGGCATGTTTTTTCTCCTTTTTTTCTTTTGAAACAAATACTCTATTAAGGAAAAACTCTAGAAGAGAGATATTTTTTTACTCTCTTTTTTTTAAGAAGAAAATCTAAAGAATAAACCACAGAAAAATATTTTGGATTTTCATTTGATATCCTAATGCAAGATTTCGAAACAAGTAATGAAGAAGATAAAACAAAATATTATTGGATTTCAATTTCTATTGCCTAAAGAAGAATTTCTAATGATAAATAAAAGATAAAGTATGGTTTTTTTTCTATGTACAATATTCCAAAGTTCTAAAGAATTTTTTTTTTATTTTTCACTAATTTTCCCAAGAAACTCCTCAAAAGAAAATCTTTTTGGATTTTAAAATTAATACCTTAAACAAGGCTTTTAAAGAAGTACTAAAAGATATAATAGAGGTAATATAAAATAATTTTTATTTTGATATTAATTGCCTAAAGGAAAAACAATCGCAAAGGAGATTTTTCATTTCTAGAATTAATATTCTAAAGAAAACTTATAACGAAAATATAAAATACAACATCTCCCCTTTTTTTAGATTTTTAAATTACACCACACCTTGTCAAATATAAAAAGTACAATAACAAAAATTTGACATCACTATACAAAACTTAGAAAGTAACGGACGACATAGACTCAAAACATCCAAAGGAAAATCTCCTTAAGCAACTCCTCAATGCAGTGACCCTGGGGTATCTGTCATGCTCAAACTCCGGTAAGTGCATCCACACCTGTATGAAAAAACTTAAACCAACACTATGTGAGACAATAACTTTTCCTACTAGACACATGCAAGACATGGCTGCGATTATTTTTTCCAAATTAACCTATGTGGCTAAAAGTACAAGATTTGGCTAAGACCCCGCAAAGTCAAGAACCTAAGATTTACTAAGAAGACTGGACCCTATGTGAGTTGCCTACGTATCCCGCCCCGAGAGACGAGAATCAGGTTCGCGTAGTTCGGGCAGATTGGATACGGTCGAGATTTTAAGAAAAACAACTAATTAAGAGAAAATATTTTTTTTTTGTCTTTTCCTTGAAAATGATGAAACATGCAAACCCTTTTTGGATTTACTATTTCCTTTTTTATTTTTTATTTTTTTTCAAAATCATTTTGAATTTTTCAAGCTATTTTCTTATTTAACAAAGATGTGACAGAAAACATAATTGGGCCCCGCCCGCTTTATCTTCACACTGCACTCTCTCTTTTTCCTTTTTTTTTTTCACGGTTTTTTTTTTTGCCCTCAGCTATCCTTGGTCTGCTAAATGGCCCTTTTACCCTTGAATAAATGCAACATGTAGCACCTAAGATGCATCAAGAGGGTCTGTTATTTTAGGTACACATGTCCTAGACGGACCCAACCCCTGTGTTGGGTCCCCTAAGTCAAATACACATGATGCAAACAAGCGCTGCTACTAGGGATCCCGCATGCAGTTGTGTTTTTCTAAGTTTAAATCCTGGGGTTTTGATCTAGACATGGGATACCCGAGCGGACAACTGGGGCCGAGGAAGGGGCGACGTACCGGGAGCACTAAAGTCTGCCCAGCCTAACTCTATTTGGTATAATTTCTACAGAAAAAGTGAGCTACGCGAAAGTATGCATCATTTTCAGAAAACTCAGAGGGGTGGCGTAAGAAGGCAATTATTTACAATTCAACAATATTAAAGCGGTAAACAAATAGCATTTTAGCACAAAGGTTCATAAAAATACAATAATATCAATAATAAATAAGCCAAGTAAAAATCATAAAACAAGTTCGAATTCTTGAACCCTGAACCAGAGATTCTGGGTTCTTTTCCTTAGCAGAGTCACCAGAGCTGTCACACCTCCTTTTTCTACTATACCCTCGGAAGGATATAATAAAGAAAGTTTTTTCAACTTAAGGACAATCGAAATGGAATTATATTATTAAAATATTCAAAGTCGCCACTTGAGAGATTTATGGTGTTCCAAGTCACCAATTTAAATCCCGAATCGAGGAAAGGGTTTGAATCTATATATATTCTGCGAAACAAAAATCCTGGTAAGGAATTCTGTTAACCCGAGAGAAGGTATTAGGCATTCCCGAGTTCCGTGGTTCTAGTACGGTCGCTTTGATCATACTTGGCTTACACAATTATTTCATTACTGATTTTATAACCTATGTGCGTTTACTTATTTTACCGCTTTTAATTAAGAAAAATTATCTTGAAACGGGTTACACGTGCGTATATCCATTTGTTTGGCGCGTCAAAAATCATGTCACGCGAACGTGTCCACAATTAATAATGCTTTATTATTATTAAGAAAGTTTGTCCGAAATTGCGAGAACGCATACTCCGGTTTTATTTTTAAAAATCGCAATCATGTCATGCGAACGTGTCCACAACCGCGATTATTGAAGAATAGATAAAAAAATTTTATAAAAAATAGTTAATCCAACATTAGAAAATGATTCAACCAAATGATAAAACTAGAGCTAGGAACTAACTAAACTTGATAAAATATCTGATGAAGGAAAATAAATTTTACAATACCAAACCTTAAGACCAAATGCAGTTACCACCACTTATCATCAATTTTCAAGTTTAATTTTTATGAATTTTTCCTTTTAGATTCTCACTCAGCAACAAGGACTAATGAACTTAATGATAATAATTAACAACTTAGAAAATTATATGCTAAAAGACAACGGAATCATGTGAATGCTACTGCAACTTCCTCAACAGAACTTCATTATTCCATCTTGGATTATGGCCTCACTTATTTGGTTGATAGCAAAGGATTCAGATTGCCTTTTCGTATTCTCGAACACTTAGGTGACATAACACAATATTGTAGCATTGCCTCACTAAGACATTTTTTTGGTATAAGTTGTAAGAAATAGTTTATTTTAAAAAAACATAAAGAAAAGTTCAATTGCATTCAAACCAATTAAACTCGAGAGACATATTAGTACAGATATTTCCTTCTCAATTCAACATTTTACAACCAACAACAATCTTCACCAAAATTGCATTTAATAGTGTATAAGAATTAATACAAAATAAAATTGAGAGAGAAGAAAAAATTGACATCTATTATCTCGGAAAAACTCAACTATGCTATGTGACCGGAGAACGGAACCTCAACCACTGACCGGCGATAACCTCGAACGGAAAATCGAAACTCGAATCATCGGAAAATCGCTAGACCGGCAAAATCTGAGCAATTTTTTTTTGCCGAAATCTGGTGGGGTTCGTAACTATTTACATCCCTCTGTTTATGTCCATCCCGTCTGTCCCAACGCTATCCATTTCAAAAATCTATTTCAAAGAAAAGGCAAAGCTATAAAGAGGAAGATGTGTCGTTCTTTAATCAGAAAATGAGGGGTCCAAAACAGAAGGGTGTATTGCTAGATTTCTTAGGAGATTATCCTTTTTTGAGTTCTTTTTATTTATGAAAAGCTGGAGGAGTCTCTAGGTATTTTTGTATTTTGATTTTGGAAGATGGAGAAGGAAGGTCTAAGGGGTTTGATTATTGTTAGCAGCGGCGGAAGGCTTCCTCCATTCTCTATGATCTTCAACGTTTTTGATTTTTTTTTTTGTTTTTTTTTTGGAAGAAGGAGAATGTCAAGGGGGTCTTCTCTTTGTCTTATTGCGGCTGATTTCTTCTATTAGAGTCTAGGGTCCTCGTTAGTATAGGTCTAATTGTGGTTATATAGAGAGAATATTTAGGTTTAGGGGATATGAGTTTGACGTTATTGGGCCTTGAAATTGGGCCAAAGACCTAAAAAAAACTACAAAGATCGTAAGGATGAGATGAACCTACCCGTGCATACAATTATAATATAAAATTATAAAATTAATTTTATGATTAGACTAACTATATTATGACATGAAACTATTTTTGTATTTTAAAAATTATATAAAAATAAAAAATAAGGTACTATTTTTGTATTTTTTATTAAAATATATAAAAAATACATAAACTAAAATATTTTTTGTAATTTTTATTTTTCTTATAATAAAATAAAGTAAAAGAATCAAAATAAGTTAAAATAGATATATTAGGCCTCAATTAAATATTTACGTGCTAAAAATATAAAAACCTTGGGGAGGGTCAAAAATCGCATGTTTACAGCACCCCCAGGTACTTAAAGGGAATAATTCCGTCATTGAACCCTGTTAGCTCAAGTAGCATCTCCTTGATATGATGTGGAACACCAGCTATATACATTAAGCTTTGTTTGTATTTGCCTGCAGCCAAGATGCAGCAGAAAACCTGTACAATGCTTCCTACATTATTTTTGCTTAAGTTATGTCTGCCCTACAAAATATGAGCAAATCATCATTAAAGCAAATATGTGTCAGCCCCAATATTTTACATCTTGGGTGGTATTTGAACTATTTTAAGGTGGACAGTTGGTTCATCTCCCTCTGCAAGTATTCCATTGCAATGACAAATAGGTAAGGTGACATTGGATCACCTTGCTTGATTCCTCTCTGGGCTTTGAAAGGCTTTGTAAGGCCACCATTAAGCATTAAAGAGTAGGACACTATTGACACACATTCCATTACCCAATGGATGAATTTCTGTGGAAATCCAAGATGAGTGAGCATGTATCTAAGAAATTACTAGTCCAGTGAGTCAAAAGCTTTTCGTATGTCAACCTTAAGGACACAGAGGGGATAGACCCTTCCTGTTATAGCCTTGAAGAGTTCATGGCCAAACAGGATGTTATCTATAATGCTCCTTCCTTCTATAAAGGCAAACTGTGGCTTATCAATGATCACCTCAATTACTCGTTTAATCCTTTTAGTCAGGATCTTGGCAATAATTTTGTACAATGTAGTGCAGCAAGTAATAGGCCTATAATCTTTCATTGTTGTAGGTGTTGGGACTTTAGGTATGAGAGTGATGGATGTACAGTTCCATGCTAGTTTCATTTTACCATTATGGAAGAAAAAGGACACATCCTCATATATGTCTTGCCTCCCTGTCATCCAGTTTAAAGAACTTTATAGGGTAGCCATCAACCCCAGGAGCTTTGTCATTTGGCATATCTCTCACAACTTCATCCACCTCCTCATGTGTCATCTCCTTTTTCAGTTCCTGCTGGTGTTGTAGGTTTAAACAATCTCCTCCTTTAATAAAACTAGTATTTGGACATGGTTTTAGCCCAGTGGCCTTCCCCATTAGTTGAGTGAAAAAACTTGTGAATTCTTGTTCCACAGCACTTGGATCAGTGATCTTAATTCCTGTATCATTATACACAGTAGTTATATTTTTCTTGCTGGCTCTAATTTTCAACCGTCCATAAAAGTACTTTGAGTTTGAGTCACCATAGTCAATCCATGTTACTCTTGACTTATGCCTCAATATCCTCTCCTCTATTATACTCTATTTCTCCAATTCATGCATGGTATGCTTTTCTTGTACTATTAGCAACTGGTTGAAAGGATCATGCACCAGGTTAGCTTGAGTGCATTCTAGTCTCTGCCTTATTTGTGTCAGCCTTTGCTCATAATTTGCCATCTCCTTGTTCAGACCTTTAGCCTCATTCTTTAGCTTATGTAACTTTTTCCAAATACTAGTCATGGGATTTATCTCATTCTGTTGCTGCCATATTCTGTCCACCATAGGCCTAATGTCCTTATGCTCTATTGTTACCATGTAAAGTTTGAATGGCTTAAGGTGAATAGTTTTCCTTTTCTATACTTGGATTAAGATAGGAGAATGATCAGACACTCCTGGCTCTAAGCAATCTGCTTCCACATGCCCATAATCCTTAGTCCATTTGAAATTTCTAAAAGCCCAATAAATCTTACTATACACTCTAGCATGTGCATCCTGTTTGTTGCACCATGTAAAAAAGCATCCCTTTGTTCTTTATGGGGTCAGCTGCATGTTACTAATGCATTGTTTAAACTCCTGAACCTCACTAGCAGTCACTGGTAGTCCTAACATGCCATCTGTGGTTAGAACATTATTAAAGTCTCCACTTATGAGCCAGGGGATTTGAGTTTTCCTCCCTACCTGCTGCAAGTCATGCCATAGTATTTCCCTCTCCTATATCTTATTTCTAGCATAGACCACTGTCACCATTATCTGTATACTAGTCATTGGGTCATCTACAAAGCATTCGATAAATTGCTCGTGAATGTGAACTATCCTTACAGTCAAAGATGTTCTCTGTAGTACCTATATTCTTCCATTTTCAGCCTTAGAATAATTACAGTAATATCTCCAATCATTTGCTACCTTTTGCAGTATATTTTTTGCCTTTTTTTCTTTAACTCCAGTCTTAAACATCCAAGGATGTCTATTTTATTCTTTTACAGAAATATTCTTAACTATTTCTACTTATAGGACTTATTAAACCCTCTTATGTTCCAGGTGCTAATGATCATGGTGGTTGTTGTATAGGTCCAGGCATCAGCGCATCTCCCTGTACAAAACTTTGCCCACACTCATCCAGGATTGTAAATTTGTTTGAGGTGCTAGCTTCTACAGTTTTGTCCTTCGGCATAATTGGCTTATTTTGTACCATGCTTCCTCCATTCCTGCTTGCCATCTGCATACTTTGATCAGGTTCTTTTTCAGCAGTATCCTGGTTACCCATGTCTACTTCAGTTGAAGGTTGTTCTTCCATCACCTCTCCTTGTTTTTGCTGGCCTTTTGGTTTCCACTCTTGAACTACCCTTTTTCCTTCTGTTCCTATTTCTTCTTTTAGGAACTTAAAATTCAGCATCTTCAGGATTCTTCTGGTTGGTTCTCTAGCATTCAAAGTTATCTTGACCAAAATGCACACATTCACTACAGAACTTTTGTCTCCAATCATACAAAATTTCGTGTTTCCTGGTTCCAGTAGGAGTTTCAATCTCAATACTCTCCACCAAAGGCTTGGTAATGTCAACTTTTACTAGTACTCTAGCATAGGAAATTTTGTTCAACTCAACTGTGAATTTGTCAGTGTACATTGGTAATCCTATAGCACTAGCCACTTTGCTCAATGTATCAACAATCCAGTACCCAGTAGGTAGACTAGGAAAATGAATCCACAAAAAGATTTTAGTAATACATTTAGGGTCAAAGTGAAAGTCCCTTTCCCAATTCTACAAAATAAGCGGCTTATTGTGGTAAGAATAAGGCCATACTTGCATAACTAGATCCCTTTCCTCGATTGTTTCAAATCGAAATACATAGTATCCATCCTTGTGGTATAGAATTTGGGGTTTGGTGACAAAGTCCCATACAGATTCAATATAGTTTTTCATAGATTTCTCATATGGAGCATCACCAAGCACATGCCCTATTAGAGTTGTCGCCCAGTGTTCATTCAACATACTTACATTTTCTTCCACAATTTGATGACTTGGCGGCACATATTCCAGTTTCATTCCCATTTGAGAATTATGGTTTTGCTGCCTGAGCTCTTTTGCATGCAATTCCTTATCCATTCCAGTTCCAGCTGCTGCTGTTTGTTCTAGATCTGAGCTGAGTATCCAGCTTCAGAAAATTGTATCTTCGCGGACTCGTTTGAAATTTGTCTTTGCCCTTTTGGATTTCCTTCTCCTTCACTTCCTTTGTACTGTTCCACTGATTACTATTACATTCATCTTTCTCACTTAGCTTATTTTCCTCTCGAATTGGTTGAAATCGAGTGAGTAAAAAGCTTCCAAATGTTAATGGAGTGAATGATTTCATCCCTGAGGTCGCCGGTGTTACAGTGGTCGTCATGAGTGTTGTGTTTTTGCGTCTTCTCAGCATCGTCAGTGCACGTTAGCCTCCCTTGGCTTATCATGCCAGCGTGACAATCTTCTCCTTATAAAGGGACGAACTTTTGTAGGCATGATACCATAGTTCATCAAGCTCATTCAAATGTGCCACTCTTAGGTTTGCAGCGATATCCCAATCAAGGTTCAACTTTTTCAAAGCCCACATGGCCTTATGCTCAAGTTCTATCGGATGAATGACACGCCTTCTCAAATACCAATCGATATGGAGATATCCCAATCGGCGTCATGGAAGCTGTCCTATAAGCCCAAAGAGCATCATCAAGTTTTCTTGGCCAATCCGTTCGGTTGGTATTCATAGTCTTTGACAAAATACTCTTGATCTCCCGTTTGGAGACTTCAACCTTTCCACTTGCTTGAGGATGGTAGGGGGTTGATACTTTGTGAGTGACACCATACTTTATGAGCAAGGTATCAAAAGCTTGGTTGCAATAATGCGAACCCCCATCACTAATAATGGCTCTCGGAGTACCAAACCTTGTGAAGATATTTTTTTTCAAGAAAGCCACCACACTTCGAGCTTCGTTGTTGGGTAAAGCCACGGCTTCAACCCATTTTGACACATAGTCCACAGGAACCAAAATGTAAGTGTTCCCACAAGAGATTACGAACGGTCCCATGAAATCAATACCCCAAACATCAAAGATATCAATATCTAGAATGGTGGTAAGGGGCATCTCATTCTTCTTAGAAATCTGAATGGACATTTGGCATTCATCACAACACTTGACAAGTTCAATAGTGTCCTTGTAGATGGTAGGCCAATAGAATCAACAAGTCAAAAACTTTGTAGCCGTTCTAGCTCAACCATGATGACCACCGTATGGTGAAGAGTGGAAAGATTCAAGAATTCCCTTTTGTTCTTCTTCCGGCACACATCACCAGATCACACCATCGGTACATAATCAGAAAAAATACGGCTCATCCCAATAATAATCCCAGCCATACGATTTGAGCTTCTTCCTTTGATTTAAAGAGAACTCATTTGGTAAAATACCTCTCATAAGATAATTGGCTAGATCGATGAACCATGGCATCCCGGTCATTATGGCTAACAATTGCTCATCGTGAAAGGAATCATTTATCTCAAGACCATCATTTGGCCATCCCTCCTCCTCCAATCGGGAAAAGTGGTCCGCCACTTTATTTTCACTACCCTTTCGGTCTTGAATTTCTAAATTAAACTCTTGCAAAAGAAGCACCCACCGCATGAACCTTGACTTAGAATCTTTCTTGCTAATCAAATACCGAAGCACCGCATGGTCGGTGTGAACAATCACCATAGCACCCATCAAATACGGCCGACACTTCTCCATAGTAAAAAATATTGCAAGTAACTCATTTTTGGTCACTATGTAGTTGACTTGCACATCATTCATGGTCTTTCTAGCGTAGTAGACCGGATGGAAGATTTTATTTATTTTTTGCCCCAACACCGCTCCAACCGCAACATCACTAGCATCATACATGAGCTCAAAAGGTAAGCTCCAATCTGGTGCGATGATAATAGGAATAGTAGTCAACTTAAATTTAAGCAACTCGAATTCCTTCATACAATCTTCATTGAAATAGAACTTGGCATCCTTCTCCAAAAGTTTACACAACGGGTTCACCACCTTGGAAAAGTCCTTGATTAATCGGCAATAGAAACCCCCATGAACAAAGAAGCTCCTTACCCCCTTCACGGATGTAGTGGGAGAGAGTTTGGATATAACCTCAATCTTGGCTTGGTCAACCTCAATACCATGTTTTGAAACTTTATGGCTGAGGACAATGCCTCTCTCGACCATGAAGTGACACCTCTCCCAATACAACACCAAATTTGTCTCCTCACATCTAGCCAATACCCTATCTAAATTAAGCAAAAACTCTTCAAACAAATTCCCAACCATAGAAAAATCATCCATAAATACCTCAAGAATGTCCTCGACTATGTCAGTGAAAATAGCCATCATACACCGCTGAAATGTTGCGGTGTATTACATAACCCAAAAGAAATCCTAGAAAACAAGAAAGTAACATAAGGATATGTGAAAGTGGTCTTCTCTTGGTCCTCGAGAGCAATAAAAATTCGATTGTAGCCGGAGTATCCATCAAGAAAGCAATAAAAAGCACGTCCCGCCAACCTATCAAGCATTTGGACAAGAAGCGGAAGCGGGAAATGATCTTTTCGAGTGACTTTGTTGAGTTTCCTATAGTCCATGCACACTCTCCACCCGGTAATGGTTCATTTTAGGATCAATTAATTTTTTGTCATTTGTTAGGACAGTCATGCCCTCTTTCTTTGGGACTCATTCCACCGGAGAGGTCCACGAGCTATCGATAATGGGGTAAATAACCCCGGTATCTAACCACTTGATTATCTCCTTCTTTACCACCTATTGCATTGCTTCATTAAGCATTTTTGGATATTCAACTAAGGGTTTGGCACCCTCTTCCAAAATAATCTTATGCATTGAAAAAGCGGGACTTATGCCCCGGATATCCGCCAAAGTCCATCTGATTGCTATTTTTCTCCTTTGTAGAACCTCCGATGTGGACTCTACTTGCATGTCAGTTAAGCAAGAATAAAGTATAATCGGTGAAGTAGAAGAAGGGCCAAGGAATTCATATTTGAGATGCGGGGGAAATGGCATTAACTCCAATGTAGGAGGCTCCTCGATTGAGGCTTTGTTGGATCATTCTTTCGATTTTCAAGATCCAAAGATAATTTTTGGGGCTCATAAGTGTTCGACCCCATGCCTTGTAATGCATTTACACACTCCACATAGACATCACTCTCATCATCAAGATTAGAAAACTTCTTCCAATTTTTCTTCAACATTCATTGTAGCACTAGCATCATTAACAATCACGTCCATCACCAAATGCACGAATGAACAAACTTCATTATTATTCGTTTGACTCATTGATTCGCACGCATGGAAAACTACCTTTTTTTCACCCACCAAGAAAGTAAGCTTGCTGGTTTCCACATCAATAAGAGCCTTCCCCATAGTAAGGAAAGGTCTACCCAAAATGATAGGCACCTCATAGTCCACTTCACAATCTAAGATCACAAAATCCACTGAGAGGATGAACTTGTCAATGCTAACCAATACGTAATCGATAATACCCAAAGGCCTCTTCATTGTTCTATCTGCCATTTGAAACCTCATGGATTTGGTTCTTGTTTGCCAAATTTCGTAAGCTTTGAACACTGAGTAGGGCATCAAGTTGATACTTGCCCCGAGATCACATAATGCTTTGGCAAAATTGACGCTACTAATAGTATGCAAGGGATTGTGAAAGTTCCAGGATCTACCAATTTTGGAGCCATTGAGTGCACAATAGCACTCACTTGATGAGTCATATTGATAGTCTGACAACTCATTAATCTTTTCTTGGTTACCAAATCTTTTATGAATTTTTCATATCCCGACATTTGTTCGAATGCCTCAACTAATGGAACATATATTGTGACGACCCAAAGGGTCATCACTTTTTTCCTTACTCTTTCTGTGCTTTTGAGGCCTTGAAAACCTCATTTAGGGTTGCCTCAATTTGTGTGCACATTCCGAGCGCATAGCCGGAAAACTTAAATATGAATTTTGTGTGAAAATGCTAAATTTTGATGTTAATATGAATAAATTTGAACTCGGTCAACATTTTGGGTAGGACCCATGATTTGATAGTCCGTAGAAAAATATGGGACTCGGACGCATGCCCGGAATCGAAATCCGAGGTCCAGAGCCCGAGAAATGAAATTTTGTGTGAAATTGTTTTCTAAAAATATTTAAGGGAATTCAAAATGAAATTTTATTAGAACATATTGGTATCGGGCCCATATTTTGGTTCCGGCATCCGATACAGGTCTTATATGTGATTTAAGTACTTTCTGCAAAATTTGGTTGAAAGCGGACGTCGTTTTACGTCTTTCGGACATAAAACGGAAAATTTATGCTTTATGAGAACTTGGAAGAAATTATGAATTTTGAGGTTTAACTCGATGTATCTGATGTTATTTTGGCGATTTGATTGCACAGATAAGTCTGTCGGATATTTTTTAGGTTGTATGCCTATTTGGTTTGTAGCCCCGAGGGCTCGGGTGAGTTTTGGATAGGCGTCAGAGTGCATTTTAAACTTTAAGAAAATCTAGTATGAACAGGCATGCAGGCTTCGCATGGTTCGCAAATGCGAAATCGCAAATGTGAAGGCTGGTTCGTAAATGCGAAACTAGCCCAGGCCTGACTAGAATCGCAAATGCGAAATCATTCTTCGCAAATGCGAAGTACAAGTTGCATAAATGAGAGTCCATATTCGCAAATGCGAAGGGCTGCCTTCTGGCCTGGAATCGCAAATGCGAGGTGTTATTCACAAATGCAATATCGCATTTGCGACAATTTGATCGAAATTGCGAACCTCAGTTCGCAATTGTGACATCTGCAACCTGCAATTTTTATACTTAGTCGATTTTAAGTCATTTTTCACCCCATTTTCAAAACACCACTCCTTTGGGTGATTTTTCAAGAACAAGTTTCATCCCAAATCATTTGTCAGTAAATTTTCACTCAATTCTTTCAATCATTAACATCATTTAACATGTTTTCCACTTAATATCACTGATTTTCATGGGTCAAACTGGGGGTTTTGGGTAGAACCTAGGTTTTCTAAAAATTGGGGATTTGGACCTCAATTTGAGGCTCGATTTTAAAATAAATTACATATTTGAGTTCATGGGGGAATGGGTAACCGGGTTTTGGTTCGAACCTCGGGTTTTGACCAAGTGGGTCCCGGGGGCAATTTTGGAATTTTTGGGAAAAACTTTGGGAAATTTATTTTTATGCATTCAAATTCATTCATTTAATGTTTATTAAAGCAATTAAGTAATTTGTGGCTAGATTCAAGCGGATTGGATGTGGAATCACGAGGTAAAGCCATAGTTGAGGCTTTAGTTGAGTTCAAGGCTTTGAGGTAAGTGTTTGGTTTAACCGTAGCTTGAGGGAATAGGAGTTGAGTCTTATTTGCTACTTGCTAATTGTCGAGTACGATGTATAGGCATGGTGACGAGTATCTATATATTGGTGTCTAGCATTACCGTGAGTCTTTATTTTATGAATAGTTTGGATGTTGTTATGCCTTCCATGCTTAATTGATGACTCCTATATGTTATAAAGAGCTTGTGAAAGAAATCGTGATATTTGAACTTCGTGGAGAATTGGCTCGAGTTGAAATATAAATTGTGAAGGTATATGAGATAAGTAAACCCTTGGATCATTGGCTAAAGTGGTTATGTGAACTATAAGATGAAAGTGAAAGGAAGAGAAAGAGGTAATGATTTAATCCTTTTCCGAGACGTTGAGATTTTTGATGTTGTACCCTTGCCGGGTTTTTAAATTGCTTGTTTGTGTTCCCTTGCCGGGATTTCCATCATTGTTTATTTATTCCCTTTCCCTTGTTTGTGATTGTTGTTTGGGTGAGGAAGAGTGTAAAAGCACGAAGGGTGATGCCGTGCACTTGTTGATTTCTGTTTCATTACATACTGTTGAGTTGTGTTGTTTTTCTTTGTTACTGGACGACTCTTATTTGGAAATTTTTATACTCCTCATAGCATGCATCCCATCCCATATTGTTTATCTATTTTGTATTTTGATTCCGCTGTGTATATATATGAAACTGCACGGGTTTATGTGGTAGTCTGGTCTAGCCTCGTCACTACTTTGCCGGGGTTAGGCTAGACACTTACCGGCACATGGGGTCGGTTGTGCTGATACTACACTCTGTGCTATGTTTCACAGATCCAGGTTTCGAGCAGCAGCAGCAGCATTAGTGCGGGAGCGGGCCTTTAGTCCAGCGAGACCCGAGGTAGCCTTGCAGGCGTCCGCAAGCCTGGACTCTCCCTTATCCTCTCTTTTAGTCTGTTATCTCATTATATTCGAGAAAAATAGTTTATGTTTTATTTCAGATGTTATATTTAGTATTATTAGCAGTCTGTGAGTACAGTGACACCAGTGTTGGGTGGAGGATTTGTTGAACTTTTCGCTTTGCTATTTAGTTTTATTTAATGCTAAGACTTCCGCTTATCATTGTTTATATATTATTGTCGAAGAATCGTTAAAAGGATTTGTATAGTAATGAAAAAGTAATCAAATTTGGCTTGCCTAGCATCCACAAGTAGGCGCCATCACGACTCCCGAGGGTGGGAAATCCAGGTCGTGACAAGTTGGTATCAGAGCACTAGGTTACATAGGTCTCACAAATCATGGACAAACTTAGTAGAGTCTGAGGGATCGATACGGAGACGTATGTATTTATCACGCAGAGGCTACTGAGTTAGGAAAAGCTTCACACTTGTTCATTCTTGTCGTGCGGTTCTGTTTCTCAAAGCTAATTGAATTTCTACTATGTTCTTTCACAGATGGAGAGAACGCGTGCTTCCTCATCTTCTAATCAACAGGCCGAGCCCCAGGAAGCTCCCGCTAGGGGCAGAAGACAAGGCCATGCTAGGGGCCGAGGTAGGGGCCGATCTCAGCCCCGAGCAGTAGCACCAGTGGCGGAGCCGCACGTTGAATTTGACGAGGAGGTTCCGGCCCTGCCGCAGCATATCCGGTGGGCCCAGCTAAGTCCCAGAGGGGTTTATTACCACCCTAGTTCTTCAGGACGCTCAGGTCCAGTTGGTGGGCTTCATGGAGAGTGTCACTCGAGTAGGATTGCTTCCTGTATGTCACGACCCGAATTTCCCACCATCGGGATCGTGATGCGCCTACTCGTAGTAGCTAGGCAAGCCAACTCAATTACCTTTCCCTTACTAAACAATTATTTCAACAGTTTATAGAATCAATAAAGAACATGAAATTTAATAAGAACAATAGCGAAAGTCTGATTTATAAATAAGAATCAAAACGCGGAATAGTCAATAATAGCCTCTACCCAAGATCTGGTGTCACAGTACTCACGAACTACTAAGAATATACTAAATACAATGGTCTAAAAGAAATATATAAGCTGTCCATCTCGAAAATAATGAGGCAACAGTCTAAAAGAGAACATAAAGAAGAGACGTTGGGCCTGCGGACGCCTGCAAGGCTACCTCAGTCTCGTGAAAGTGAAAACCTCCTCCCGCGCTACTACTGCTGCTGTTCCTCAAAACCTAGACCTGTGAAAAAATGCACAGAATTGTAGCATCTGAACAACCGTCCCCATGTGCTGGTAAGTGTCTATCCTAACCCCGGCGAAGTAGTGACGAGGCTAGACTGGACACCACATAGACCTGTGCAGTTATAAATATACAGCGGAATATCAAATACAAGGCAATTAACAACATGGGAGGGGAAACATGCTATGGGGAGATACAATATTAACAGCAATCCCAGGTAACAAAATTAAAGCAACTCAGATTCACAATGAACAAGGAATCAACACTCAATACAAAAACATGGTATCAATAACTGTTGCGGCGAGCAATCGCTCCACAAATATCACTGTTGCAGCGTGCAACCCGCTCCACGAATATCACTGTTGCGGTGCGCAACCCGATCCATAAATACCATTATTGCAGCGTGCAACCCGACCCATATCATTGTTCATGTATCATTGTTGCGGCGCGCAACCCGACGCTCATATATCATTGTTGTGGTGTGCAACCCGATCCTCAATATCATTTAACAGTCTGACTTCCCAAATAACAGTCACAATTAAGGGGCAAAAAAAATAAGCAAATATTTGACAAAATCCCGGCAAAGGAAAGAAACCAACAAGTTCAACCAAACATCCCGGCAAGGGAATAATCAACACGCTTTCTCTTTCTTACTTTTCTTATCTTATAAATCACTCTAACCTTTTTGAGCCAACGCTCCAGATAAATCAAGTTATTTCGTATACTTTCAATATTCGTATCACAACTCGAGCCAATGCTCCTAGGAATCAAATGATCATATCACTGTTCACATGTTATTCACAACCTATAGAAGTCCTCTAATAAACATGGAATTCACAACCAATTCATGACAATCACATTATAAGGACTCACGGTCATGCTAGACACCAATGTATAGATACTCATCACCATGACTATACATCATACTCGATCACATAGCAATTAGCAACAAGACTCAACTCTTATTCCCTCAAGCTAAGGTTAAACCAAACATTTACCTCAAAGCCTTAAAATCCACTTAATCCTCAACTATCGCTTTACCTCGCGGTTCCACCTCCAATTCGCTCGAATCTAATCACAAATTGTTCAATTACTTTAATAAACACTATATGAACCAATTTGAATGCATAAAAATGATTTTCCCAACTTTTTCCCAAAAATTTCAAAAATGCCCCTGGGCCCACGTGGTCAAAACCCGAGGTTCGGACCAAAATTCGGTTACCCATTCCCCCACGAATTCAAATATGTAACATGTTTTGAAATCGGACCTCAAATCGAGGTCCAACTCCCCAATTTATAGAAAACCTAGGTTCTACCCAAAAACCTCAATTTCACTCATGAAATCCTTGATATCAAGTGGAAAACAACTTTAATGATGTTAAAGATTGAAAGAATTAAGTAAAAATCAACTTACAAGTGATTTGGGATGAAGTTTGCTCTTGAAAAATCGCCTATGGTGTTTGGGTTTTGAAAGAATGGTGAAAAGTGATGAAATTTCAACTAAGTATAAAATTTGTTGGGCTGCAAATATGGGAATTGCGAACCTTGGTTCACAATTGCGAACCAAACAGGGCTGGGAATTGCGACATTTCAATTCGCATTTGCGAACACTGGGCCTAAGTGTAGACTTCGCATTTGCAAAGTATTGATCGCATTTGCGATCTTGGCACTCTCGCATTTGCGGGCACTGTGATCGCATTTGCGACCAGTGCCTGGAAATCCCTTACTCGCATTTGCGAGCAATTTATTCGCATTTGCGATCCCAAGCCAAATCCCCAAACTTCGCATTTGTGATGGGTAATTCACATTTGGGAGTCTCACATTTGCGAGAAATCCTTCGCAAATGCAAAGATATCAGACCTGACCTGCAACTATTTTTCCAAAGTTCAAAATGCAACTCGACACCTATCCAAAACTCACCCGAGCCCTCGGGGCTCCAAACCAAACATGTATACAACCTCAAAAACATCCTACGGACTTATTCGTGCGATCAAATCGCCAAAATAACATCAAAATCATTGAATCAAGCCCCAAAATCACCATTTTCATTTCAAACTTCATAAACTTCTAACTTTAGATATTTAGGTCTGAAACACGTCAAATGACGTTCGATTTCGACCAAACTTTATAGAAAGCGCTTAACACATATTTAAGACTTGTACAGGGCGTCAGAACCAAAATACGAGCCCGATACCATAGTCTTTTATTCAATTTCCATTTCCATTTTCCTTAATAATTTCATCAAAAAAATTTAACAGAAAAATTCTTTCCTCGGGCTCTATACCTCGGAATTCGACTCCGGGCACATGCCCGAGTATCATATTTTTCTACGGACCTTCCGGGACTGTCCAACCTCGAGTCCGGGTCGGTTTGCCCAAAATATTGACCAAAGTCAACTTTAATCATATTAATATTAAAATTCTTTAAATTTTTCACAGAATTCACATATTTCAACATAAAAGCTTTTCGGCTAAGCGCCCGAACTACGCATGCAAGTCGAGACAAGTAAAAATAAAGTTTTCAAGGCCTCGGAAGCACGGAACGACAAAGGAAACAGGTGATGGCCCTTTGGGTCATCACATCCTCCACCTCTAATACAATCGTTCGTCCTCAAACGGACAAAAGAAATAAGTACCTGAGTTGGGGAACATATGTAGATAATGGCTCCGCATATTAGACTCGGACTCCCAGGTCGAGGCCTCAAGGGGCTGACCTCTCCACTGAACACGAACAGAGGGAAAACTCCTAGATCTCAACTGATGAACCTGCCGGTCTAGAATAGCTACCGGCTCCTCCTCATAAGATAAATCCTTGTCCAAATGGACAGTGCTGAAGCCTACACATGGGTAGGATCGCCGTGATACCTCTGAAGCATAGACACGTGAAAAGCTGGGTGCATGGCTGATAAGCTAGGTGGCAATGAAAGTCTATAAGCCACCTCTCCTACTCGATCAAGAATCTCAAACGGACCAATGTACCTAGGGATAAGCTTGCCCTTCTTACCGAACCTTATCACACCCTTCATAGGCGACAGCCGGAGTAATACTCGCTCACCAACCATAAAAGCTGCATCTCGGACCCTACGGTCCGCATAACTCTTCTGCCTAGACTGAGCTGAACGATGCCTCTCCTGAACGACCTTGACCTTGTCTAAGGCCTCTTAGACTAAGTTTGTACCCAATAATGGAGCCTTTCCCGGCTCAAACCATCCGACTAGAGACCGACATCGTCTACCATACAATGCCTCATATGGAGCCATCTGAATTCTGGACTGGTAGATGTTGTTGTAGGCAAACTCTGCTAAAGGCAAAAACTGGTCCCACAAACCTCCAAAATCAATGACACAAGCCCGGAGCATGTCCTCCAATATCTGAATAGTCCTCTCGGACTGGCCGTTCGTCTGAGGATGGAACGCTGTGCTCAACTGAACCTGGGTGCCTAACTCTTGCTGAACCGACCTCCAGAAGCGCGAGGTAAACTGCGTACCCCAATCTGAAATGATGGATACCGGTACACCATGAAGGCGAACAATCTCCCGGATATAAATCTCCGCTAACCTCTTGGATGAATAGGAGACTGCTACTGGAATGAAGTGCGCTGACTTGGTCAGCCTATCAACAATGACCCAAATAGCATCAAACTTGTTCCGAGTCAATGGAAATCTAGTAATGAAATCCATGGTAATCCTCTCCCACATCCACTCGGGAAGCTCAATCATCTGAAACAAATCGTCGGGCCTCTGATGCTCATATTTGACCTGCTGACAGTTCAAACACCGAGCTACATACACAACAATATCCTTCTTCATTCTACGCCACCAATAATGTTGCCGCAAGTCCTGATACATCTTCGCGGCGCCCGGGTGAATAGAATACCGGGAATTATGAGCCTCCGCTAAGATCAACTCTCGAATCCTATCAAAATTGGGCACACAAACTCGCCTTTGCAATCTCAAAACACCGTCATCATCTAAGATCACCTTCGTGGCACCTCCACGCTGCACTGTGTCTCTCAGGACACACAAATGGGGATCATCAAATAGCCGATCACAGATACGCTCCAATAGAGAAGAACGGGCAACCGTGCAAGCTAACACTCTGCTAGGCTCAGAAATATCTAATCTCACCAATCGATTGGACAAGGCCTGAATATCTAAAGCAAGCAATCTCTGGCTGAACGGAATATACGCAAGATTACCCATGCTGGCAGACTTCCTACTCAATGCGTCGGCCACCACATTGGCCTTACTCGAGTGATACAAGATAGTATCATAATCTTTCAACAACTCTAACCACCTCCGATGCCTCACATTCAACTTTTTCTGCTTAAACAGATACTGAAGGCTCTTGTGATCCGTGTACACCTCACACGTCACACCATATAGATAATGTCTCCAAATCTTCAAAGCATGAACAACAGCTGCCAACTCTAGATCATGAACCAGATAATTCTTCTCGTGGATCTTCAACTGTCTCAAATCATAGGTAATGACTTTGCCATCCTGCATCAATACTGCACCAAGCCCAATGCGGGAAGCATCACAATAGACTATGTACAGCCCTGAATCCATGGGCAAAACCAATACCGGTGCCGTAGTTAGAGCTGTCTTGAGCTTCTGAAAGCTCACCTCACACTCATCTGTCCACCTGAACTGGGCACCTTTCTAGGTCAATCTGGTCATCGGGGCTGCAATAGAAGAAAATCCCTCTACGAACCGACGGTAATAACCTGCTAACCTTAAGAAACTCTGAATCTCGATGACTGAAGCTGGTCGAGGCCAATTCTTGGTTGCCTCAATCTTCTTCGGGTCCACCTGAATACCCTCTGCTGATACAATATGACGTAGAAATGCAATCGAACTCAACCAGAACTCGCACTTCGAAAACTTGTCATATAACTGACTATCCTTCAGAGTTTGAAGAACCACTCTGAGGTGATGCTCGTGCTCTTTCTGGCTGTGGGAGTACACCAGAATATCATCAATAAAGACTATCACGAATAAGTCTAGATATGGCCTGAACACTCAGTTCATCAACTCCATAAATGCTGCTGGGGCATTGGTCAACCCGAAGGACATGACTAAAAACTCATAGTGCCCATACCGAGTGCGGAGAGCTGTCTTAGGGACATCAGATGCCCTAATCCTCAGCTGATGGTAACCAGATCTCAAGTCTATCTTTGAAAACACACTTTCTCCCTGAAGCTGGTCAAACAAATCATCAATCCTCGGCAGTGGGTACTTGTTCTTTATCGTCACTTTGTTCAATTGCCGGTAATCAATACACATCCGCATCGAACCATCTTTCTTCTTCACAAATAACACCGGCGCACCCCAAGAAGAAACACTAGGCCTGATAAAACCCTTCTCTAGTAAATCCTGCAACTGGTCCTTTAACTCTTTCAACTCTGGCGGGGCCATATGATATGGCAGAATAGAAATGGGTTGCGTGCCCATAGCCAGATCGATATGGAAATCAATATCCCTGTCAGGAAGCATACCCGGCAGGTTTGAAGGGAAAACCTCGGGGAACTCTCGAACAATAGGAACAGAGTCAATAGAAGGAACCTCTGCGCTGGAGTCGAGAACATACGCCAGATAAGCCAAACACCCCTTCTCGACCATGCGTCGAGCCTTAACATATGAAATAACACTGCGGGTGGCATGACCCGGGGTCCCTTTCCACTCTAGTCGGGGCAATTCTAGCAAAGCCAAGGTCACGGTCTTGGCGTAACAATCCAAGATAGCATGATACGGGGACAACCAATCCATCCCCAAAATAACATCAAAATCTACCATATCTAAAAATAGTAAATTAGCATGGGTCTCAAGACCCTCAAACACAACCACATAGGAATGATGCACCCTATCGACTACTATGGAGTCACCCACCGGTATAGATACATAAACAGGAATGTCCAAAGCATAACTAGACATAGCCAGGCAGGGTACAAAATAAGATGACACATATGAATATGTAGACCCAAGGTCAAATAGCACTGACGCATCTCTATCACAAACCATAATAGTACCTGTAATAATAGCATCTGACGACTCGGCCTCTGGTCTGGCTGGAAAATCATAAAATCGGGGCTCAGCCCCACCTCCCTAAACCATGTCTCTGGGATGATCGGCTACCGGCTGACCCCTACCTCTGGCAGTCTGGCCTCCACCTCTACGGTCTCGACCTCCATCTCTATGATCCCTACCCCCACCCCTGGCTGGCTGGGCAGGCTGTAGGTCACCTGGTGCCTGAATCATGGGGAAAGGACCCTGCTGCTGCGACTGTGTATCCCTCAATCTCGGGCAAGCTCTCCTAATGTAAACATACTCACCACACTCATAACATCCCTCCGTACGATAAGACTGGGCCTGACAACCTGAATGACCTCCACGAAAACTCTGAAGAGGCTGTGCACTGATGGGAGCTAGCGGTGCACTGAATGAATGTTGATCAAAATACTGCCCACGAAAACGACGATCACCTGGGACACCCTGTGAAGCCTGGAGGGCTGACTGAAAGGGCCTAGAAAGCTGACCCCTATCATAAGAATCCCTGCCTCCAGATGAGGTACCACTGAATCGACCTAAGTGACGGGGTCTCTTTTCTGCCCTATGACCACCACCTGTGGCAGAACCATCTCGATCCTCCAGGCCACATTGACCGCCTTTTTAAAGGTAATGTCACTACCCGCCTCTATGGCCATCTGAAGATGAATAGGCTGATTCAAACAATCAATCAATCTCCTCACCCTCTCCCTCTCGGTGGGGAGTATGACGAGGGCATGGCGAGCTAGATCGATAAACCGGGTCTCATACTACGTGACCGTCATAGACCCCTGCTAGAGGCGCTCAAACTGCTTCCGATAAGCATCCTTCTGAGTAACGGGAAGAAACTTCTCTAGAAACAACTCCGAAAACTGATCCCAAGTCAAAAGCGGCGACCATGCTGGTCTGGCTAAACAGTAATCCCTCCACCAAGTCTTGGCAGATCCAGATAGACGAAAAACCACAAAATCAACTCCATTGGACTCCGCAATGCCCATGTTCCGAAGAACCTCATGGCAGCTATATAAGAAATCCTGGGGGTCCTTAGAAGAAGCTCCGCTGAATGTAGCAGTGAAGAGCCTGGTAAACCTGTCCAGCCTCCACAAAGAATCTGCGGTCATAGCCGCTCCGTCACCGACCTGTGCAACTACCCCCGGCTGAACTGCCGCAGCTGGCTGAACCGGTGGAATTTGAGCCTGGGGAGCAAACTGCTCCAGAGTACGTGCAGCAGGAGTCTAGGCTCCTCCTCCAGCCTGAGAAGTGGCTGGTGCTACAGGAAGCAATCATGCTCGGGTGACACTCTCCATGAGGCCAACCAATCGGACCAAGGCATCCTGAAAAACTAGGGTAGCAATCAAACCCTTTGGGACCTGAGCTGGGCCCACCAAAACTGTCTGGGCTAGGGCCGAAACCTCCTCATCAAGGTCAACCTGAGGCTTCGCCACTAGTGCTGCTACTGATGGCTGGGCTCTGCCTCTGCCTCGGCCCCTAGCATGGCCATGTCTTCTGCCCCTAGCGGGAGCTGCCTGGGGCTCGGACTGCTAATCGGTGGATGAGGAAGCTCGTGTTCTCACCATCTGCAAAAGAATAGAGTAGAATGTCGATCAGCATTGTGAAACCAAATCGCACGACAAGAAAGAACAAATGAGAGATTTTTCCTAACTCAGTAGACTCTGAGGAACAAGCACAGACATCTCCTTACCTACCCCTCAGACTCTACTAAGTTTGTCCGTGAGTTGTGAGACCTATGTAACCTAGTGCTCTGATACCAACTTGTCACGACCCGGATTTCCCACCATCGGGATTGTGATGGCGCCTACTCGTGGTAGATAGGCAAGACAACTCAATTACTTTTCCCTTACTAAACAATTATTTCAACAGTTTATAGCATCAATAAAGAACATGAAATTTAATAAGAACAATAGCGAAAGTCTGATTTATAAATAAGAATCAAAACGCAGAATAGTCAATAATAGCCTCTACCCAAGATCTGGTGTCACAGTACTCACGAACTAATAAGAATATACTAAATACAATGGTCTGAAAGAAATATATAAGTTGTCCGTCTCGAAAACAATGAGGCAACAGTCTAAAAGAGAACATAAAGAAGAGACGTCGGGCCTGTGGACGCCTACAAGGCTACCTCAGTCTCGTGAAAGTGAAAACCTACTCCTGCGCTACTGCTGCTGATGTTCCTCAAAACCTGGACCTGTGCAAAAATGCACAGAAGTGTAGCATCATCACAACCATCCCCATGTGCTGGTAAGTGTCTAGCCTAACCCCGGCGAAGTAGTGACGAGGCTAGACTGGACACCACATAAACCTGTGCAGTTATAAATATACAAAGGAATATCGAATACAAGGCAATTAACAACATGGGAGGGGAAACATGCTATGGGGAGATACAATATTAATAGCAATCCTAGGTAACAAAATTAAAGCAACTCGGATTCACAATGAACAAGGAATCAATACTCAATATAAACACATGGTATCAATAACTGCTGCGGTGTGCAACCCGCTCCACAAATATCACTGTTGCGGCGTGCAACCCACTTCACGAATATCACTGTTGCGGCGCGCAACCCAATCTACAAATACCATTATTGCGGCGTGCAACCCGACCCATATCATTGTTCATGTATCATTATTGCGGCTCGCAACCCGACCCTCATATATCATTGTTGTGGCGTGCAACCCAATCCTCAATATCGTTTAATAGTCTGACTTCCCAAACAACAGTCATAATTAAGGGGCAAAAAAATAAGCAAATATTTGAAAAAATCCCGGAAAGGGAAAGAAACCAACAAGTTCAACCAAATGTCCCAGCAAGGGAATAATCAACACACTTTCTCTTTCTTACTTTTCTTATCTTATAAATCACTCTACCCTTTTTGAGCCAACACTCCAGAGAAATAAAGTTATTTTGTATACTTTCAATATTTTTATCACAACTCGAGCCAATGCTCCTAGGAATCAAATGATCCTATCACCGTTCACATGTTATTCACAACCTATAGAAGTCCTCCAATAAACATGGAATTCACAACCAATTCATGACAATCACATTATAAGGACTCACGGTCATGCTAGACACCAATGTATAGATACTCGTCACCATGCCTATACATCGTACTTGATCACATAGCAATTAGCAACAAGACTCAAATCCTATTCCCTCAAGCTAGGGTTAAACCAAACACTTACTTCAAAGCCTTGAAATCCACTTAATCCTTAACTATCGCTTTACCTCATGGTTCCACCTCCAATTCGCTCGAATCTAATCACAAATTGTTCAATTACTTTAATAAACACTATATGAACCAATTTGAATGCATAAAAATAATTTTCCCAAGTTTTTCCAAAAAATTCCAAAAATGCCCCCGGGCCCACGTGGTCAAAAACCGAGGTTCGGACCAAAATCCGGTTACCCATTCCCCCACGAATTCAAATATTTAACTAGTTTTGAAATCGGACCTCAAATCGAAGTCCAACTCCCTAATTTATAGAAAACCTAGGTTCTACCCAAAAACCTAAATTTCAACCATGAAAATCCTTGATTTCAAGTGGAAAACATGTTTAATGATGTTAAAGATTGAAAGAATTGAGTAAAAATCAACTTACAAGTGATTTGGGAGGAAGTTTGCTCTTGAAAAATCGCCGATGGTGTTTGGGTTTTGAAAGAATGGTGAAAAGTGATGAAATTTCGACTAAGTATAAAATTTGCTGGGCTGCGGATATGGAAATTGCGAACCTTGGTTCGCAATTGCGAACCAAACAGGGTTGGGAATTGTGACATTTCAGTTCGCATTTGCGAACACTGGGCCTAAGTGCAGACTTCGCATTTGTGAAGTATTAATCGCATTTGCGATCTTGGCACTCTCGCATTTGCGGGCACTGTGATCGCATTTGCGACCAGTTCCTGGAAATCCATTACTCGCATTTGAGAGCAATTTATTCACATTTGCGATCCCAAGCCAAATCCCCAGACTTCGCATTTGCGATGGGTAATTCGCATTTGCGAGAAATCCTTCGCAAATGCGAAGATATCAAACCTGACCTGCAACTATTTTTCCAAATTTCAAAATGCAACTCGACACCTATCCAAAACTCACCCGAGCCCTCGGGGCTCCAAACCAAACATGTATACAACCTCAAAAACATCCTACTAACTTATTTGTGCGATCAAATCGCCAAAATGACGTCAAAATCATTGAATCAAGCCCCAAAATCATCATTTTCATTTCAAACTTCATAAACTTCCAACTTTAGATATTTAGGTCCGAAACACATCAAATGACGTCCGATTTCGACCAAACTTTACAGAAAGCGCTTAACATATATTTAAGACTTGTACAAGGCGTCGGAACCAAAATACAAGCCCGATACCATAGTCTTTTATACAATTTCCATTTCCATTTTTCTTAATAATTTCATAAAAACAATTTAATAGAAAAATTCTTTCCTCGAGCTCTAGACCTCGGAATTGGACTCCGGGCACATGCCCGAGTCCCATATTTTACTACAGACCTTCAGGGACCGTCCAACCTCAGGTCCGGGTCCGTTTGCCAAAAATGTTGACCAAAGTCAACTTTAATAATATTAATGTCAAAATTCTTCAAATTTTTCACAGAATTCACATATTTCAACATAAAAGCTTTCCGGATACGCGCACGGACTGTGCATGCAAATCGAGATAAGTAAAAATGAGGTTTTCAAGGCCTCGGAAGCACAAAACGAGTGAAGAAACAGGTGATGACCCTTTGGGTCGTCACACTGTAGCACCAGCCACTTCGTAGGCTGGAGGAGGAGCCCAGACTCTTGCTACACATACCCCGGAGCAGGTAGATCCCCAGGGTCAAATTTTAGTGGTCCAGCCAGCTATGACAGTTTAGTCGGGGGTAGTTTCACATGCCGGCGATGGAGCGGCTATGTCCGCAGATGCTTTATAGAGGCTGGACAGGTTCACCAAGCTCTTCACTACTACATTCAACAGTGCTTCTTCTGAGGACCCCTAGGATTTCTCATGTAGCTGCCATGAGGTTCTTCGTAACATGAGCATTGTTGAGTCCAATGGAGTTGATTTTGCTGCATTTTGCCTATCAAGATCTGCCAAGACTTGGTGGAGAGATTTCTGTTTAGCTAGACCAACAGGATGGCCATCTTTGAATTGGGAGCAGTTTTCAGAGTTGTTTCTGGAGAAGTTCCTCCCCGTTACTCAGAGAGATGCTTATTGGAGGTAGTTTGAGCACCTCCAGCAGGGTTCTGTGATGGTCACTCAGTATGAGACCAGGTTTATTGATCTAGCTCGCTATGCTCTTGTGATACTTTCCACCGAGAGAGAGAGGGTGAGGAGGTTTATTGATGGTTTGATTCAACTGATTCATCTCCAGATGGCTAGGGAGACTGGTAGTGAGATCAGCTTTCAGAAGGCGGCCAATGTGGCCCTCCGAGTAGAGATGGTTCTAGCATAGCGAGGTACTCAAGGGGGAGACAAGAGAGCCCGTCATTCTGGTAGATTCAGTGGTACCTCGTCTGGAGTTAGAGATTCATATGGTATAGGCCATCCTCCTAGGCCCTTTCAGTCGGCCCTTCAAGTTTCTCACAGTACATCAGGTGGTCGTGGTTCTCAAGCACACTATTCTGATCAGCAATCATTCAGTGCACTGCCAGCTCCTATCAGTGCACCGCCACTTCAGAGTTCCCATATAGGCCATTCAGGTCAAAAGGGATAGCAAACTCAACAGCCAAGGGCTTGTTACACTTGTGGTGACATGGGCCATATTGCTAGATTTTGCCCTCGAGCACCGAGCAGTTCTCAGCACCAGGGTTCTCATGCCATGGTTCAGGCACCAGGTGCTCCACAGCCAACCTAGCCAACTAGAGGTGGGGGTAGAGGTACTAGAGGTGGAGGTAGAGGTTATAGAGGTAGAGCTCAAACCGCCAGGGGTAGAAGTCAACTAGCAGCAGATCGACCTAAGGATATGGTTTAGGGAGGTGGGGCCCAGCCCCTATTATGCTTTTCATGCCAGGCTCAAGGCTGAGGCTTCAGATGTAGTCATCACAAGTACGGTTGTGGTTTGTGATCGAGATGTTTTGATACTATTTGATCAAGGGTCTACGTATTCATATGTTTCTTCTCATTTTGCACCATGCTTGGTCATGCCTAGTGATGCATTGGGTGTTCCTATATATGTGTCTACACTGGTGGGTGACTCTATCGTAGTAGACCGAGTCCATCATTCATGTGTTGTACTAATTGGGGGTATTGAGACCCGTGTAGACTTGTTGCTATTAGATATGGTTGACTTTGATATCATATTGGTTATGGATTGGCTACCACCCTATCACGTTATATTGGACTGCCATGCCAAGACTGTGACCTTAGTATTGCCGGATATATCTCGTTTAGAGTGGAGAGGCACTCCAGGTTATTCTACCCGTAGCGTCATTTCGTACGTGAAGGCTCGACGCATGGTTGAGAAGGGGTATCTGGCCTATTTGGCCTATGTTCGTAATTCCAGTGCTGAGGTTCCTCCTATAGATTCTGTGCCTATTGTCCTGGAGTTTCCAGATGTTTTCCCTTTAAACTTGTCGGGTATGCCACCCGACAGGAACATTGATTTCTGTATTGATTTGGCTCCGGCCACCCAGCCCATTTCTATCCTTCCATATCGTATGGCCTTGCCGGACCTGAAGGAGTTAAAGGACCAGTTGCAGGATTTGCTAGAGAAGGGTTTCATTAGACCCAGTGTTTCACCTTGGAGCGCGCTAGTATTATTTGTCAAGAAGAAGGACAGATCGATAAGGATGTGCATAGATTACCGGCAATTGAACAAGGTACCGATTAAAAATAAGTATCTACTACTGAGGATTGATGATTTGTTCAACCAGCTTCAGGGTGCCAGGGTATTCTCCAAGATTGACTTTCGATCTGGCTACCATCAGTTGAGGATTAGGGCATCCGATGTCCCTAAGATAGCTTTCCGCACTCGGTATGGGCAGTATGAGTTCTTAGTCATGTCATCTAGTTTGATCAATGCCCCAACAACATTTATGTAGTTCATGAACCAAGTGTTCAGGCCATATTTGGACATTTTCGTTATAGTCTTTATTGATGATAATTTGGTGTACTCCCGTAGCTAGGAGGAGCACGAGCAGCACCTTAGAGTGGTTCTTCAGACTTTGAGGGATAGCCAGTTATATGCCAAGTTCTCTAAGTGTGAGTTCTGGCTGAGTTCGGTCGCATTCCTAGGTCATGTTATATCAGCAGAGGGTATTCAGGTGGACCCAAAGAAGATGGAGACAGTCAAGAACTGGCCTAGACTAGCATCAACTACAGAGATTCGAAGTTTCTTGGGATTAGCATGCTACTACCGTCGGTTTATGGAGGGGTTTTCATCTATTGCAACCCCGATGACTAGGTTGATCCAGAAGGGTGCCCAGTTCAGATGGTCGAACGAGTGAGAGGTGAGCTTTCAGAAGCTCAAAACAGCTCTGACTACGACACCGGTGTTGGTTTTGCCCACAGGATCTGGTCCTTATACCGTTTATTGTGATGCTTCCCGTATTGGGCTTGGTGCAGTGTTGATGTAGGATGGCAAGGTTATTGCCTAAGCTTCGAGGCAGTTGAAGATTCATGAGAAGAACTATCCAGTGCATGATTTGGAGTTGGTAGCTATTGTTCATGCCTTGAAGATTTGGAGGCACTATTTGTATGGCGTGGCATGTGAGGTGTTCACTGATCATAAGAGCCTTCAGTACTTGTTCAAGCAAAAGGAGTTGAATTTGAGGCAGAGGAGGTGGTTGGAGTTGTTGAAAGACTATGATGTAACCATTTTATATCATCCGGGGAAGGCCAATGTGGTGGCTGATTCTTTGAGTAGGAAGTCAGCAAGCATGGGCAGTCTTACTTATATTCCAGTCAATCAGGATGTTCATGCTTTGGCCAATCAGTTTGTGAGACTAGATGTTTCTGAGCCCAGTCGTGTGTCAGCTTGCATGGTCGCTCTTTCTTCATTATTGGAGCGTATCCGTGATCGGTAGTTTGATGATCCCCATTTGTATGTCCTTACAGACACGGTGCAGCGTGAAGATGCCCAGCAATTTACCTTAGGTAATGATGGAGTTTTGAGATTGCAGGGCCAGGTATGTGTGTCTAATGTGGATGGATTTCGAGAGTTAATATTGGAGGAGGCTCATAGTTCCCGATACTCTATTCACCCAGGCGCCGCGAAGATGTATCAGGATTTATGACAGCATTATTGGTGGTGTAGAATGAAGAAGGATATTGTTGCATATGTGGCTCGATGTTTAATTATCAGTAGGTTAAGTATGAGCATCACGGGCCTTGTGGTTTGTTTCAAAGGATTGAGATTCCCGAGTGGAAGTGGGAGCGGATCACTATGGACCGTTACTGGACTTCCGCTGACTTGAAAGAAGTTCGATGCAGTTTGGGTCATTATTGATAGGCTGACCAAGTTAGCGAATTTTATTCCTATGGCAGTCTCCTATTCATCAGAAAGATTAGCTGAGATTTATATCTGGGAGATTGTTCGCCTTCATGGTATGCCGGCATCTATCATTTCGGACTGGGGTACACAGTTTACCTTGCGCTTCTAGAGAGCAGTTTAGCAAGAGTTGGGCATACGGGTTGAGTTGAGTAAAGCATTTCATCTCCAGACGGATGGTCAGTCTGAGCGGACTATTTCGATTTTGGAGGATTTGCTTCGAGCTTGTGTTATTGACTTAGGAGGTTCGTGGGATCAATGCTTGCCTTTAACGGACTTTGCCTACAACAACAGCTACCAGTCGAGCATCTAGATTACTCCTTAAGATGCTTTATATAGTATTCGGTGTCGGTCTCCGGTTGGATGGTTTGAGCTGGGAGAGGCTCGGTTGATAGGTATGGATTAGGTTCGGAGGCCTTGGACAAGGTCAAGACCATTCAAGATAGGCTTCGTTCAGCTCAGTCTAGGCAAAAGAGTTATGCAGATCATAAGGTTCGAGATGTAGCTTTCATGGTTGGTGAGCGAGTATTGCTCCGAGTGATGCCTATGAAGGGCGTGATGAGGTTTGGGAAGAAGGGCAAGCTTAGCCCTAGGTTCATTGGTCCGTTTGAGATTCTCGATCGAGTGGGAGGGTTGGCATATAGACTTGCATTGTCGCGTAGCTTATCAGCCGTGCATCCAGTTTTCTATGTATCCATGCTTTAGAGGTATCACGGCGATCCAGCCCACGTGTTAAATTTAAGCACTGTCCAGTTGGACATGGACTTGTCTTATGAGTTGGAGCCGGTAGCTATTCTAGACCAGAAGGTTCGTCAGTTGAGATCCAAGAGTTTCCCTTCGGTTCATGTTCAGTAAAGAGGTCAGCCCCCTGAGGCATCGACCTGGGAGTCCGAGTCTGATATGCGGAGTCGTTATCCTCATCTTTTTCCCGACTCAGGTACATCTTTCTTTTGTCTATTTTAGGATGAACGGTTGTTTTAGAGGTGGAGAATGTGACGACCCAAAGGGTCACCAATTGTTACCTTACTCTTTATGTGCTTCCGATGCCTGGAAAACCTTATTTAGGTCACCTCGATTTGCATGCACAGTCCGGGCGCGTAGCCGGAAATCTTAAATATGAATTTTGTGTGAAAAATGCTAAATTTTGATATTAATATGAATAAATTTGACTTCAGTCAGCATTTTGGGTAAACGAACACAGGCTCGGACCCGGACCCGTGATTTGATGATCCCGGAGGGTTGGTAGAAAAATATGGGGCTCGGGTATATGCCCGAAATCGAATTCCGAGGTCCAGAGCCCGAGAAATGAATTTTTGTGTGAAATTGTTTTCTGAAAATATTTAAGTGAATTTAAAATAAAATTTGATTAGAACGTATTGGTATCGGGCATGTATTTTAGTTCTGGTGCCTGGTACAGGTCTTATATGTGATTTAAGCACTTTCTACGAAATTTGGTTGAAAATAGACGTCGTTTGACGTGTTTCGGACTTAAAACGGAAAATTTATGTTGTATGAAAACTTGGAAGAAATTATGAATTTTGAGGTTTAATTCGATGTTTATGATGTTATTTTGGCGATTTGATCGCACGGATAAGTCCGTAAGATGTTTTTGAGTTTGTGTGCATATTTGGTTTGGAGCCCCAAGGGCTCAGGTGAGTTTTGGATAGGCATCGGAGTGCATTTTAAACTTTAAAAAAATCTGGTCTGAACAGGCCTGCAGGCTTCGCACTGGTTCGCAAATGCGAAGGCTGGTTCGCAAATGCAAAGCCAACCCAGGCCTGACTAGAATCGCAAATGCGAAATCATTCTTAGCAAAAGCGAAGCGAAAGTTTCGCAAATGCGAGTCCATATTCGCAAATGCGAAAGGCTGCCTTCTGGCCAGGAATCACAAATGCGAGGTGTTATTCGCAAATGCGATATCGCATTTGCGACAATTTGATCACAAATGCGAAAGTTGGTCATTTCTGAAGGGTTCGCAAATGCGAACCCTGATTCGCATTTCCCATATTTGGTCGGGGTTCGCAATTGCAAACCCCACTTCGCAATTGCGACATCTGCATCTTGCAATTTTTATAATTAGTCGATTTTAAGTAATTTTTTTTACTCCATTTTCAAAACACAACTCCTTTGGGCGATTTTTCAAGAACAAGTTTCATCCCAAATTATTTGTAAGTCGATTTTTACTCAATTTTTTCAATCATTTAACATGTTGTCCAGTTAAAATCAATGATTTTCATAGGTGTAAATGGGGGTTTTGGGTAGAACCTAGGTTTTCTAAAAATTGGGGATTTTGGACCTCAATTTGAGGTCCGATTTCAAAATAAATTACGTATTTGAGTTCGTGGGGGAATGGGTAACCGGGTTTTGGTTCGAACCTCGGGTTTTGACCACGTGGGCCCAGGGGCAATTTTGGAATTTTTGGGAAAAACTTTGAGAAATTCATTTTTATGCATTAATATTGATTCATTGAATGTTTATTTAAGTAATTAAGTAATTTGTGGCTAGATTCGAGCGGATTGGAGGTGAAATCGCTGGGTAAAGCCATAGTTGAGGCTTGAGTTAAGTTTAAGGCTTTGAGGTAAGTGTTTGGTTTAACCCTAGCTTAAGGGAATAAGAGTTGAGTCTTATTTGCTACTTGCTAATTGTCGAGTACGATGTATAGGAATGGTGAAGAGTATCTATACATTGGTGTCTAGCATGACCGTGAGTCCTTATTTTACGAATAGTTTGGATGTTGTTATGCCTTCCATGCTTAATTGATGACTCCTATATGTTATAAAGAGTTTGTGAAATAAATTGTGATATTTGAACTTCGTGGAGCATTGGCTCGAGTTGAAATGTAAATTGTGAAGGTATATGAGATAAGTAAACCCTTGGAGCATTTGCTCAATTGGTAATGTGCACTATAAGATGAAAGTGAAAGGAAGAGAAAGAGGTAATGATTTATTCCCTTGCCGGGACGTTGAGATTTTTGATGTTGTACCCTTGCCGGGTTTTTCAATTCCTTGTTTGTGTTCCCTTTCCGGGATTTCCATCATTGTTTATTTATTCCCTTGCCCTTGTTTGTGATTGTTGTTTGGGTGAGGAAGAGTGTTAAATCACGAAGGGTGATGTCGTGCATTTTTTTATTATAGTAAGGAAAGAGTGTATAGCACGAAGGGTAATGGTGTGCCGCACGATGTACCATTCCGTGCCGATTCTATTGATATATGTGAGGAATGAGAGTAAAAGCACGAAGGGTGATGCCGTGCACATGTTATTGCTTGGTGAGTATATGAGTAAAAGCACGAAGGGTGATGCCGTGCACTTGTTGATTTCTGTTTCATTACATACTATTGAGTTGTGTTGTTTTCCTTTGTTACCGGACAACTCTTATTCCGAAATTTTTATACTCCCCACAACATGCTTCCCCTCCCATATTGTTTATCTATTTTGTATTTCGATTCCGAGGTATATATATGAAACTGCACAGGTTTATGTGTTAGTCTGGTCTAGGCTCATCACTACTTCACCGGGGTTAGGCTATACACTTACTAGCACATTGGGTCGGTTGTGCTAATACGACACTCTGTGCTATTTTGCACAGATCCAGGTTTCAAGCAACAACAGCAGCATTAGTGCAGGAACGGGCCTTCAATCCAGCGAGACCCGAGGTAGCCTTATAGGTCTCTGCAGGCCCGGCGTCTCCCTTATCCTCTCTTTTAGTCTGTTATCTAATTATGTTCGAGAAAAACAGTTTATGTTTTCTTTCAGACATTGTATTTAGTATTTTTAGCAGTTCGTGAGTACGGTGACACCAGTCTTTGGTAGAGGATTTGTTGAAATTTCCGCTTTGATATTCATTTTATTTAATGCTAAGACTTCTGGTTATTATTGTTGAATTTCATTGTTTATATATTATTATCGAAGAATCGTTAAAAGGATTTGTATAGTAATGAAAAAGTAATCAAGTTTGGCTTGCCTAGCTTCCACAAGTAGGCGCTATCATGACTCCCGAGGGTGAGAAATCTGGGTCGTGACATTTATGGACAAACTCTTCATCATATCAATAAACTTTTTAAATTGGTTCTCATTATTTTGCTTTGCAAGCCTTTGAGGGTATTGAGGAGAAGGCCTTGGCATTAGTGGCTTAGCTTTTGGCACTACCGATTCCTTGACGGGTTTACTTCTTCTTGCGTCTCCTCCACACTTTCATCTATATCAATTATCACCTCTTCATTAGTTCGAACCACATTTCTTAGGATTTCATCTTCTTTAACCACAACAACTTCATCCAAAATCCTTCTTTGATTTGAGGTGGTTGCATCTCCACCTTTTCTACTTCTAGTAGTTATAGCCATAGCATGTCCCGTATTATTCCCACCCTTTGGGTTCACCACCATATCACTAGGTAGTTCCCCTTTAGGACGAGTGGCCTAATTGAACCTCCAAATTTCGAATAGATGTCTTGTGTGAGGCTAATTGAGCATCGGAGTCGGCATTCTTCTCTATCATCAGTTTAAACATATTTTCAATTCTACCCATCTCATTGGAAGAATATCTCGAGCCTTGAGAAGGACATGGAGGTACATTACTCGGTTGTTGGAACATCGGGGACCTTAAAAACCTAACTCCCGATTGTTGTTGTTGTTCCACCCTCCTTTGTTATTTCTACCCCCTATAGCCTTGATTATTCCAATTGCCTTGATTTCCTTGATTGTTCCAATTGCCTTGATTATGATTGCCACCACTCCAATTGCCTCATGGTTTTGGTTGTTCCAATTACCTTGGTTCCCTTATGACCTCCATTGTTGATGATTTTGCCCTTGAGCATTATTTCTTTTACCTTGCTAGTTGTTGACATATTGAACTTCTTCATCTTGCTCATTGAATGAATCACCTTGATCATAACCACTATCATCTTGCATAAACTATTTCGGGTGGCTTTTCATTTGTAGAACTTGTTGCCGTCTTTTTTACCACCATATTCACACATTCCATTGCAAGCACTTGTTCCGACCCTTGAACTTGTTGAAGCTGAACTTTGGCCAAATGGTTCATGGTAGTTGTAAACTCGGTAATAGCTTGCTCGTGATTATGTAGCTCCTTGTGTAGGTCAATAGCATTAGGGTCACCTTGCAGAACATTGGCTATACTTTTCCAGGCTGAAGAGGTATCCACCATCTCATCAAGAATTTCACAAGCTTCGGCATATGGCGTGTTCATGAAGTTTCCCCTGACGAGTTGATTAACCACACATTGATTACTAGTGTTGATCCTCCATAAAAGGTCTGTTGGATTATGGTGTGAGTCATATCATTGTTCTAGCACTCTTTAACCATGGTACAATATCTTTCCCAAATCTCGTGCAATGGCTCATTGGGTCTTGCTTGAAAGCAACAATCTCATCCTGAAGAATTACCATATGTCCCTGAGAGAATAATTTTACAATGAACCGCTCTGCCAACTCATAACTCTCTAACTAGTGCAATGATTTTCCCCAAAGAGAGAAGGGAAATAGCCTCAACCTTAGCGCATCCTCAGAAACATTTGTTTGCTTGCTCCCCTAACAAGTATCGACGAACCCCTTGATATGCTTGTAGGCATTTTGACTCTAAGCCCCGGTGAAAAATCCTCGCTGCTCAAGTAGTGTAAGCATCACGTTGGTGATTTGGAAGTTGTCCGCCCTAATGCGGGGCGGGACTATAGCACTTGCATAACCTCGTTTGGTATTGTCGATGGGCTGCTGCTCTTGGTGGAGGTGGGGGAGGGGTGGGTGCATTATCGTGAGGCAGATGGCCTCGTCTATTAGCTTGGGGTTCAAGAGGAACCTCATCCGTGGCATCATCGTCCATTTCCTCCCCCAATGGCACATTTTAGATGGGCTTGTTGTTGAGAGTCGTTTTCGTACATAAAATCAATTTCAAATCAAAATTAGTAACTCAGAAGGAAAGAAATAGAAAAACACACAAAAACCTAGATATATAGTTAAATCTGTTTAACTCCCCGACAATGGTGCCAAAAATTGATGTCGCCCAAACTCACACCGCAATTAGGTAGTGAGGCGGTCTAAGCAATAATAAATCCCAACACAGGGGTTGAATCCACAGTGATTTAGCATTGGGATTAGGTATATAAATAGAGTAAATGTATGATGTGCCTTAGATTGTACTTCTACATATTCATCGGTTATTTCTATTTTTACTTTTAGCTAATGATTGCAATTAATAAACTAGAAGACAATATTTTGGCTTTGTTTGCTTTTCAAATGGTAAAGGATCTAGGATTGTGACTTCCACCTAGGTGGCAACCTAATGAGTTGTAAATTATAGAGCTAATTTGATTAATCGGGATCGCAGTATAGCAATCACACGCAATTGCTTGCTCTATACCTCTCGGTAGTTTGAGTGATTTTGCCTACTTTAGCTTTCTCAAGCCCAAATGGGTATTGAACTAATCAAGTGATATATGCTCAAGTCGCGTCTTATTATCTCTATATTTGACCCTTTAATTGCGGTTATCAATTTCTTGAATTCACTCCAATTCCTTGTTAGCCAAGTTTTCCAAAACCTAGTCTCTCTTTCTCAAGCAAAGATTAGGTCAAATAGACATGAATCAAGTTTTGTAACCATTAATTCTAGAATTTAATCATAAACAAGGCTAAATATCACTAACCCAATTACAAACAAGCCCTAAAATTAAATTCTCATTAAGTATCCATACTAGGGTTGATCCACATCCCTGGCTAAAGATTTAGCTACTCATGAAAACTAAAGAAATACAAGAAGAAATTAACATAGAATGCATAATAATTGATTAGACAAAGATAATCTAATGTTTAGAAGTTAATCTAGTACAAAATTACTCAAAGAAGTAAAGAAAATGGCTCAAGTGCATCTCTGCAAATTAAACTTAACCTAAAAATGACAAAAAGTTCTATTTATACTATGCTGAAAATATCGGACAAAAATGCCTCGGCGAAGGTTGTGCGGCTGCATGATTCTGGTGTGATCTGCACAAAGAGCTCCTACGGCCGCACAATTATCCAGTGGTCAACCGTATTTGGGAATTTTAACTTGGGACTATAGGCTTCTTCGGTCCACACATAAGTAGGTGCGGCACTTTTGATTATGCGGCCGCACAAAAGTGGTGCGGTCCGCACTCTTCTACTTTTGGTCTTGAACCAACTCTTATTCTTTACTCTTGCGGACTACAAAATAATGATTGCGGCCGCACTTGACTTCTTATGGCCGCACAATTTTGGTGCAATTCGCAGTCCCTGAGCTGGCCAAAACACTATTCTCGGAATCTCCCTTCTGCAACTACATTAAAATGTGTGGTCCGCACTGCTAGCTGTTTTGCCCAATTTTGGTTCTTGTTAAATTTTGACTTTTTTATGAGTTTATTTTTTACTTTTTTGGCTCATTTCCTAATATTCCTGCAAGTAAGCATATTTTGTTGGTTTTCGAAAATACCTTTAAGCATTTTTGAGCTTAAAGGCAAGTAAAAGAGAGCAAATAAGCAGTCTAAATCCCTACTTATCATGATTCCCCCTTAAATGTAAATAAATCCATTCACAATAAAACACCTGTTTGTGTTCCTTTTTCTTTCTTGTCTCATGGCAATAATGTGAATGTGTTGTGGCATAGCTGATTTGGACATGTTCTTTTTGTTAAAATGAAGAGCATTACCACCATCCCTGTTGCCTTCTCTAACAAACAACCTTTTATTTGTTCTATTTTCCCAATGGCCAGATAGACCTTTTCTCAAAAAACCAGTAGTACCAAACTGATATTTGATTTATTACACATTGATCTGTGGGGACCTTATCTGTCACAACCCAATTTCCTAACCCGGTCGTGATGGCGCCTCTCGTGAAGACAAGGCCAGCCAACTAACCCAAATCCTCTCTTTAACAATTATTAAACATAAATGAATAGATAAATACAGTTTAACGACAATAATAACAAGTGTTTACAGCCCAACATAACCCGACCGGGGTGTCACAAGTCACGAGCCTCTAAAGAAAACCTGAACACAACTAATAGGGCAAATAATATACAAAATTAAATTCTAAAATTCTAAAGACAATGTCCAGTGCCGCTAACGTTGGCGGTCACCTTGCTCAGCTATGATAGTAATACCTTCAATCAGCTAATATCCCGCTACCGGGTGATCAATACATGCAGCTGCATGCGAGGTGCAGGGAGTAAAGTGAGTACTCCAACCTAGTGAGTAATAAAAGTAAATAATAACTGAGCAGTAAGAAATCACGTATAACAGATCATCATGCTATAAAGAAGTAGTGAAAAACCCTTTGAGAAATCAGTGAAGCTATGAAATCTTTGAAGAAACATTTTAGCTCAGCTGAAAGACTCTTTTGAAAAATTCCTTTTTTTCCAACAATTACGCAAATGAATACAGTAGCAGTAGTGCATATGAGCAAAGAACTCTGCCCCTCGGGCCCAACATTTAATGATCAGATAGTACCAGAACCGCAGATAACGGCCTCCAGAAGTATCACAAATAACAAACAATGAAAAAATGCATGAATGCAATGCAATGCATATGATGGTACATTCCAGTACCCACTGCAGCGCGCAGCCCGAGCCACCCATAATCATTTAACGTCGACGACGCTCACTGGGGGTGTGTACAGACTCCGGAGGAGCTCTTACAGCCCAAGCGCAATAACAAGCCATCTTGTGGCATCAATGAAATCCTGGTCAGTCATTGTTACTTGACCATGCAAGCACGTGATTTTTGCCCTAAGCAAATTATTCCAAAATTCCAAATAAAATGATTTCTTTATTTTTTTACAATTTTTGTGAATTTTGTTGAACATTTTGTGTTAATTGGTTGCAGTTTTATTTGTGCATGATAATCCATAGGAAAATACAAAAATATGCATTTGCATTTAGGGATTTAATTTTACAATAGCAATTAGTATTAATTTATTTTAGAACAAAATGTAAAGAAAATAACAAAAAGGGTCCATTTTTGCATTTTTAGTTCAAATTGGTATTAGTTTGCATTTTTCTTTTAATTAGAAATTAATTAGAAAATCTAATTTTTAGTGTTAATTTCATTGTGAGTTTATTTAGCATTTTATAAAAATCAGGAAAAATAAAAATAAAGATACAAAATGAAATACAAAAACAAAATAAATAAAAGGAATAAAAAATAAAAAAAATAAAAGTGAATAAAAGAAATTTGAAAGAAAACATGGATGTTGAATTGAGCCCAATGTTAAGTCACCCGCCCAAGCCCCAAAAAATTAAATCAACCCAAGCCCAATACTCTTACCCACTCCAAATTTCAGCCCAACCCATGCCTAGTCCAATTTTGCCTTTAATGACCAGGCAATCTCAGCCTTTCATCCAGGCCAATCCCAACGATCCAGGATCATTCTTTGATTTTAAATAAAAATGTCCTAAAGTAAATCCCAAACCCTAAAATATATATCCCTTTCCTCGTACACCTCCGCCTCCCTCACCGTTACCTCGCCGGAACCCCACCGCCGGTGAACGACACCATCTCCAAACCACCCCAAATTAATACCATTTGTTCCTCTCCATCTCCTCTTTCCAAATCTGCCAACGGTTTCCCTCAAACACATCAAGAATCCGTCGAATAATCGATGGAAGATTTTCCGGCCATGACGTTTCTTATGCTAAATGACCCCAAATTTACATCGTAGGATAGTCACACCATCCTCTACACAATCCCCATAGCCGCTTGGCTCGAATGTAACCAGAATGGCTCGAATATCCATTTCAAGTTTTCCGGCCAAAACCCTAGTAGGCCCAATTCGTCCCAAATTGATACTAGATGTTCGTTGGGCTGTACTGATGAGGAATTCAATGGTCTTAACGCTCAATGCCCGCCAGAAATGGTCAAATTGGAAAATAGTAACTGGCCGAAGTTTTCTTTTCATCAGTGAGTGTCCTGATTTTTATTTTTATTTCATTTTTATTTTTCTTATTTCTGCTTATTTGCATGCTGTTACACTTAGTGGTTTTGGGATTTTCAGTTTGGTTTGAATGTTAAATTAGTTAGTTAAAATTTCCAGATTAATTCGTTATGTTAATTGATTGTTTGAATTAGTTTTGAAGCCTCATCGGAATAGTTTAATTGTTAGATGCTTGATGGACTTAGTGATTATTGCTTTATTTAGCCGGGTTTAGTGTAGTTTAATCTTAGTTTAGTTCAATATAGGTGTTCAGGCTTCATTTCAAAGGGGTTTGGGTAGACCAGTAATTTCAAGAGGGTTTTAAGGGTAATTTAAGGAATAAATGAAGGGAATAATATCAGATTTGGGGGAGGTCACATGTGGGGGAAATTCAGGACATATTTGGGGAAGGGTAGGTCATAGAAGCTTCTAGTATTTTGTTCACCTATAAATAGGCATTCATTTGCATTGTACAAAAAAAAAATTTTGCCTCAAATATCCCTCCAAAACTCCCTCTATAATTTCAGATCTGATTTTGAATTTTAAATCTTCAAAAACTCCAAAAAATAATAGAAAATCAATAGAAAAAACCAAAAATAGTCCCTGTTTCATTGAAATTCCAACTTAATTTTAGCTTTTAGAGTTTTAATTTTGTCGTTTGAGGATCAGAAGTCATTTAGAAAAAATTCGAGTAGATTCAAGGGTTTACTTGGTTGAATTTGGTCATTATATGTTCTAGTGTGATATTGATTGAATTGAAGGTGGTTTTTGGGTTGAAAAATCTTCCTATATTCGCTGTGGATTGCTATGGTAATTGTTGTTGCTGTTTGAAGTATTTCTTCATTAAATTGCTGACTGATTCTGCTCCTTTTAAAATTTCGAATCCAGGTACTCACTTGAATCAGCCTCGATGTGATTTTGAATTGAAGATGAAATAAAGTGTTCATGTTTTGGCTTCTATCTCTATGTTTATTTTGAATTTTATAGATATTAGTCATTGTATAACCGCTTAGTATAATTTAATTTTAATTTGTATTAGCTTAGAATATGGAATGTATAATTAAGACTATTTTTAGACTGTTAAAAGGCTGACTGGATTGTTGAACTCGTAGGCAGTCATTGACCTTGATACTTTACTTTGTGATTTGTTTGATCATTAGTTTTAAGTGATAGATTAATAATGATTTTAGATTTCCATTTTTGTTTAGTTAATCATTAGACAGTAAGTTATTAAGAATAGTTAGTAAAAAAAAGGGATTCAAAATTTGTTATTATCATTGAAGTCAATTTCTAAATAGCTTGTTATTGTGTTAATTCAAAATCCGTGCATCTCATACTTCTGAAACACTGATATTTTAATTTGATCATTTAGTATTTGTCAAAATTTGTTAAAGGATAATAATTTAGGGACAAACACGTATAGTTGCTCCTCATTGCAAAAACTGTTTCATGATTTGCATAAATTCAGTGCATATATGTTGTTTCAGTAGAAATTAGTTTAAAATTCTGTGATCATGTTTAATAATAATAAATAAAAATGCTTTATCATTGTGTTATATCATTACTGTGGTTTGAATTTGGCGTTGGCTTCATAGCCATTTCGATCGCCATTGTTCATGTTGGGATTTGATCCCAGGCTGTGGCACCATCGTCGCCTGAGCCTTCTCTTATTTGTATTGGGCCTACGTAATTGGGCCATATCAAAATCCATTTGTAGGCCAATTTGTTATTTGGGTTTGGGTAAGGAAAATTCAATTTTTATTTTAATTTGATGCAATTCAATTCGTCACACATTAGGAAATGTAGGAAATTAACTCATGAATATAAAATTGGGTTTTGAATTAGGTAGCGGGTTCAAGTAAAAGGGTTTCTCTCTTTTGTTTCGGATTTGAATTTGAGGACCGAATTTATATTTGTGAATTAATTAGCCTTTAGAGACAAATAGTAAAAATAGAAAAAATTTAGTTTGCTTTAGGTCGACCTTTTAATAATAAAATGAGATGAGCCTCGCCAAACCAAATACAAATTGCGGGGCCCTCATTAATTACTTAATAAAAATACTTATAGATTCGGGACGGGCCGTTTAGCAAATTTTACGACCTTCCCAAAAGATAACAACACGCTAGTCGCTTTAGGTGTGTTTTTAATAATTTTACCTTCTTAAATACGGATGTGCATGTCATGCAACCCAAATCCAAATCCGAAAACGTTGAATAAGAATGTGTCGAGGATCCGGGTGCATTTCATGTGACGTGATCCAAATATACGTTCTTAAATGGCGTTCACTTTCTTAAATAAAATAATAATTGACTAAAAGCGGTAAATAATTCTAAAATTGCACTATAGGTTTAACATGTTAAAAAATGAAAATTTAGCCAAATATAGCAGTTGAGCGACCGTGCTAGAACCACGGAACTCGGGAGTGCCTAACCCCTTCTCCCGGGTTAACAGAATTCCTTGCCTGGATTTCTGGTTCGCGACTGTAATACAGAGTCAAACCTTTTCCTCAATTCGAGATTCAAACCGGTGACTTGGGACACCATAAATCTCCCAAGGCGACACTGAATCTCTCAATAAACGAATCTCGTTTCGATTGTCTTTTAATTGGAAAAACTCCTTTACCACACCCTTCACGAGGTGCGGTAGCGTAAAAAGGAGGTATGATAGCTCTGGCGACTCTACTGGGGACTAGAACCCAGAGCTTCGGTTCAGGGTTCAAGAATTCGAGCTCAGTTTAAATTGTTATATTTGGCTCTATTTGATTTTGCTACATGTTCCATGCCTTATGTACTAAATGTTTTACCGCTTTAATATTTGTTGAATTGTATATAAACTGTCGCGAATCCCTTCCTCTTTCTGAGTCTTCTACATCATTGAGAAGGGTGCACTTCGTGTAGCTTATCTTCTGTTAGAGTCTTTTTCCCAATTCAGAACGAGGTTTGGATAAGTTGCAAAGCCGGCGGAGCTTCTGTATCCCTGGTACGTTGCCTCCCCCTCGGCCCGAGTTGTTCGCTCGGGTAAGCCAAGTCTAGACCAATAAACCTAGGGTTTAAACCTAGAAGAACAATAAACTCATGTCGGATCCCTAGTAGGACACTTGTTTGCATCATGTGCATTTGACTTAGGGGACTCAACACAGGGGTTGGGTCCGTCTAGGACAGGTGACCTGATTTAAAATGACTATCCTGATGCATTTTACGTGCTACTTGCATTTATTTGCTCGGCTTCGCATGTTGACCGGCTTGTATACAATGAGTGAAAAATTGTAAAAAAATAGCAGTGTTAGGACTAAGGGAGTATAACCGTTTATTGTGAAAAAACCCAACGCCCAAATAGTACCGAAATGCTGCCGAATTTTTGAAAAATAGAAAAAGAGAAAATATTTGAAAAAAAAAATAGAAAGAAAATTGTTGGTCAAAAATAGTTTTGATTTTGGCCAATCGGCCCGAACTACGCTGGTTTGATTCTCACCGGTTGTGAGATACGTAGGCAACCCTCAACGGGTCCAACCACCCCTTTTGCAAAAAATAGCCAAAAAATGTCAAATTTTTAATTTTTGTTACAAATAAGTCGGGTGATGCCGTTCTTGTTTAAAATAAACCGAATGTCCCTCAAAAGACGCCGGAAGGCCGTTTTTGCAAGAACAGCCACCCTGGGTCATTTTAATATAGTTTGCGGACACAGCCTTAAAGTCTCTCTTTCGGAAGTGCTGAAAGGCCGTATTTGCAAAACCAAGTCTTTATTTTTCTTAAACAAAATATTTTTGTTTTCTTTTCTTAAAAAAACTTTTGCAAAAATAGCCACTATTCCCCCCAGTCATTAAAGCCCGCTAAATAAATGTGCAGGATGAACTCAAACAACATTGAAACCTTCTCAGTCTTGCGGAGGCCTGTGGCGATGCCGAGTAATGCCCCACGGGCCCCAGGATGCGAAGCTTTGATGTACTCCTGATCTAGTTTTAATTATCAAGTTTGTAGTTTGTTATTTTGAGTTTGCTCCTGTAGTTTCCCTTCAAGAAAAACAAAAGTTGAAAATCCAAAAATTATCTCTTTAATTTTGCACTTATTTTCAAGAACTACGCTTGGTCTGATTCATGCGGGATCATGATACGTAGGCAATCTCCATAGGATTCGACCATAACCAAAAGGTAAAAGGAAAAGAAAACGAAAAAAAAAGGAAAAGAAAAGAGAGGACAACAATGAAAAGGCAAAAACAAAAGAAAAAGCGGAAAAAAAAGAAAGGGAGAGAATAGGAACAAGAGAAGACAAAGGCAAGAGTGAAAAGAAGAAAAAAAAACAAGAAGGCAAAAGAATAAAAACAAAGTAAGAGAGTTTGCAAAAGGCCGGAATGACGCATGCGACCGATCAAAAGCTGTTACCAATATGTTAAATGCCCTAATGCTAACGTGATGGTTTCGTTTTGTCATGTCATTCCAGAAAGGTGGTTGGTTTGTAGTTTTAAAGTGGTAACTCTTCTCTACAATACAACGACAAAAGGCAGTTGGCATCCCGGCAACCCATTCCTACAACACCCGGTCAAATAAATTGAACATGGCAGGTCAAGAATCAGATACCAGTATCATGGATCCATCAAAAGAGATGGAAGTGGTATATGTCAAAGCAATGAAGGAAGAGATGTATAAGTTGAGGCATCAGATGGCTGAGATGCATCAGGCCTGGGCTAAGGGTCAGCCGGCGCCAGTTTACCCGCCAATCCAGCATATATCCCACCTTTGGCTCAGTCTCAGGAGCCTCCTACTGTAAATTCATCTCCAGCTTTCCCTTTCTACCAACAGAGTTATAGCACCACCTCCTATCTTCCCCAAGATCCACCACCCAAACAAAACCTTCCCCCACCAATTACCCCTATCTTTGTGGCACCTCCACCTGCCACATTGCAAAGATCTTCCCGTGAGCCATTGTTTCCAACTCATGACGGCCAGTACTACCCTCCCGAGCCTACTTTTAAAGCTTCTGAGCCATATTCCTACACTCCTCATCTGGAGCTCCCGGTGGAAATTGACAAGCCGCTTAAGGATCCGGAACAGGAAGAGATGTTTCGAAAAGTAAAAATCCTGGAGGAATCCTTCAGGAACATGCAAGGATTGGGTGGCCAAGTTAGCGTGGCCTACAAGGATTTGTGCTTATTTCCCGATGTCCAACTGCCAGCAGGGTTTAAGTTACCAAAATTTGATTTGTATGATGGACATGGTGATCCGGTAGCCCATCTGAGGGGATTTTGCAGTAAGATGAGAGGGCCGGAGGAAGGGATGAGTTGTTGATGGCGTACTTTAGCCAGAGTCTCAGTGGTGCAGCCTTGGAATGGTACACGCGCCAGGATCATGTTCGATGGTATACATGGGATGATTTGGCCCAAGCATTTGAATGCCACTTTCAGTAAAATCTAGAAATCGTCCCGGACCACTTATCACTGACTAAAATTGAGAAGAAGCCAGGGGAAAGCTTCAGGGAGTACGGTTTTCGGTGGAGAGAACAGGCAGCAAGAGTCGAACCTCCAATGAAAGAAAGTGAGATGGTCGATTACTTCCTATAGGCTTTGGAGCCTACCTACTATGGTCATCTGGTATCAGCAGTCGGCAAGTCTTTCAATGAGGTCGTGAAAATGGGAAGCATGGTTGAAGAGGGGCTCAAATCCGACAAAATCATGAGCTATTCGGCAATCAAGGCAACTTCTCAGGCCATCCAGAGTGGATGGGTACTAGGAAAGAAAAAGAAAGAAGATGTGGCGGTAGTTGACTCAAGAACTTGGTCCAGGGGCCTATCATTATATTACCATCAACCTCGACCCCGTCCCCAAACCTACTCCCACACTCCACAGCATTATTACCCACCCTGTGGTCCCCACTTCTCTGTCCACCATGCTCACACATACCCCCAACATCCTACCCATGCGCCATGGTGTGCACCAACTCCACAAAATACTTACCCAACTCAAAACACCTACCCACCTCCAAGAGCCTACAGGAATCCCCCTAGAGCAGGTTTGCGAGCTAGCTAGAATTTCAGGCAAGAGAGGGCACAGAAGCAGGAAACTTTCACCCCCATCGGAGAGTCGTATGCAGATTTGTTTGAGAAACTAAAGCATTACAACCTGATTGCACCGGTCACTCCGAATCAGGTGGACAATCGTGCAAGAAGCTTTGATCCTTCTAAAAGGAATGAATACCATTCCAATGCCTAGGGGTACGATGTCGAAAGTTGCCGGGATTTGAAAAGAGAGTTAGAAAGGATGATTCAGGAAGGGATAATTGCGGTCCAGGACAGTGGCACCCAGAACATTGCACAGAATCCTTTACTTGCACATGATGGTGCATATTTCGTGGGGAAGATCCATGGCGACGGGGAGTATGAGAATCCTCTCGGAAACTTGTTGAATGAAGGTCCCAGTAATTTTGATGGGAAATCCAGTAGCTAAGGTGTCGAGTTTTGTGGTTGGAAAGACGCTCCATCTCTTGGTTAGCTAGAATGGAGTTTTGGTGGTTTATTTTGTTGTCATTTCTGTTGTCAGGGTTATTCTCAGGGTTGTAATCCGGACATTGTCTTGTGACTCAAACCCTTCTATCTTTTCACTTTGCTTTGTTTAGTCATAATACCTTGTTTAGTGCCGTCTAGGTTCTTTCAAGGGCTGTAACTAGTTCAGTTTGCTTGTTTTGTTGTTTAAATCCTTTCACCATCAGTCTAATGCAATTCTCTATTTCCTGCCATTTCTAGTCATTTTATTTAGTTCCCTTCTCCCTTTACAATTCTTTTATGCTGGTTCTAGTGACATGACATGCACGCATAATTCTCAGCCTGGTTTTAAAAGTCAGTTTAGTAATGAAGCAATGAAACAATATTGAAGTTGTAAGGACTTTCAAAGCAAATGAGTAAAGGCATTTTGAGATCACTTCGAGCCCAAATTAAGCGAAACTAGGAGGCAAATAGAACATAAAGAAATACTATTGAAATGCATCATGTCGTATCGGTTTGAAGCCAAAGGCAGGCTTACCCTAAATCTACAGGGACCGTTCGTGGTACCGAGATTGTTGTCCAATGGTGCTAGGTAATTGGCAAATACAGAAGGCAAATATGTGAATCAATCAAAAGGTGTTATGTGTAGTTTGTACTTGGCATGTTTTGGAGATTGGAATGACGGAGGCATTTTATTCTTCTATCCAAACACTTTATCCTTTGTTACCCCTTTGAGCCTCGATTATTTTCTTGCACACCCCTCTTTCGGAATCAGTAATAAAACTCGCAAGCCCGAACGGGAAGTAAGTCGAGAAACGAGAGAAAAATAGTGCAAGGAAAGAAAAGAAAAGAAGAAAAAAGAAAAAGAAAGAAAAAGAAAAAAAGAGAAAAAAAAAAGAAAAAGCAAAAAAAAAGAAAAGAAAAAGCTAGAAAGAAAAGAAGAGAAAAGAAAAGAAAAGCAAAAGAGAAAAGAAAGACAAAAAAAATGAAAAAAAAAAGAAGAAAAAGAAAAGTGGAAGAAGGAAAGATCGCAAGAACAAAAGTAGGCGCCTGAACTACGTTTGACTTGATCCCTAAAGGGTACATAGGCAGCCTCTCTCTGAGGTTCAGTCACACCAAAATAAAAGTCCAAAAGCCCCCAAGAAGGAAACTGGGGCAGAAGTTATGGTTGTTGTGGGAAATCGAATTCCGAAAGTTGAAATGTTGAACCCATGTTTGAATTATTTTGAGCCTTTGATATCCTTTCTGTCTAACCCTATCCGGAAGCCAACGTTACGGTCCAAAGAAAGACCTTCCGATCAGTCTTCAAGAGATGCCAAGTCAAGCGAGCAGAGATGAATCGTATCAGGGGCAACACTCCGGTCCAAACGAAGGAAATGACGAATGAGAGAGTCTTGTTGATGAGAGCCCTCACGGG